>DWEI01000272.1:0-24184 GCA_018245875.1 Mysoria ambigua | reverse complement strand
TATATTTATTCACAGATAATTCTAGATTGTTACTTTTTGATTCACATATATGTGATGGTTATTTGTTCCTCTCATTAAGCTGTAATTAAGGTTAAACCAAATACAAAGTTGACCAGCAGAAAAATAATAACAATAGTAATATTCTTATCCATTATTACAAGTGTGTAAAGCGGACCCGTTCGTTATCAGTGCAATATGTTATCAATTTTACCGACAACCTTGTGATCAATTTTACACGAGTAACGCACGATGTGATACAGACGATTGTCTAGCATGAAACAGTGGAATGATCTAATTTTGATTCGGTAGATACGGGCGATATTAAAGTGGACTATATAAAATGAAAAATAACGTTACAATCTAAACTCTGATATTAATATATCTCTAATTACCCTGCACGGTAAATTAACAGATGTAATGGGAAAGATAACATTTCCACCCCTGTCCTGTTATCTTTGCATATTTTTGTCGATTCATTTTGATGTTAACTGAATTGCGTGCATTTTTCTGGCAGAAAACGTCAATGTTACTGACACATAAAGAAGACTGCGGATATCACTTGCTTTTAGGCCTGTATTTGTTCTGTGTAGGGTATCAAGTTTAAGTTTTTAATACTTAGATTTGTTATAACTGTGAAAGAGGAGAAACGGCACTGAGAAAAACACGTTATCCTTAGACATCTATAATTCTTAAGGCGTATGATTTTTGTTAAACTGTTTAGAAAATCGCGGTAGACTCAACCGTTCCTTAAAACTACACATTGTAATCGTTTGACAAGCGAATGATTGTGTCGGTACGGTGAATGATGACGAGGTCAATGACAATGACATAGTTGATTATAACAACAATGACTCGATGCTGTTAGCTAATGCTTACGTTCATGCTTATGTTTTTTTGTTATCTATAAAGTTAAAGATATTTTATACAGCAGGCAGCTATTGTTTGATTCTGTTTAACATAATTATACATCTGGGTATTATTTGAAATGTGTAAATAAGTATCTATTCCGACGGTTCATTGCTTGGACGTTCAATTTTAACGGAGGTTACGATCATACCTTAGTTGGTATTTCTCTTTCAATTTTCTCTTACTCTATTGAATTTATCGCACAAAAACGACCGCAGGCTACTATTATGACTGTATAAAAATACAACACTCGCTAATTATAAAGTGCCGATGTCAAGTTAGTTACCTAATTCTTGGCACAGTAGATAAGTTGTCGGCTCTTATTATTAGTATTTTTAACTATTTAGGTGCAACAACAACATTGAAAGGGTGCAGTTAAAAGTATTCGACCGATGGTGTGGCTGCAAATCTCGTACATCTGTTTGATTTGCGTTCAACATATAAAGAACTAGACTTTATAAACTCCTATCTTCTAGAAATTAGAGTAAGTGGCGACAATGACAGATGGATTTGGTGAAAATAAAAACTGGACAATAAAGTTTACTTTTGCTTGGATTTTTTATTTTTCGTATGCGTCGGCTTCGTCTTGTTTACGCCACGGCATAAGCCAAAGACAAACCTCAGCACTAATATCAATGAGAAAATGAGAATACCGATAACTGTAATAACATCTAGATTCAAGAACTGATACAGGGGCACGTCGGCGGCCGCCGTCCTGTATTTGATGTCCGGATACTTCGCCACGAACTCCGTCCAGTGGACGGCGGCGTCCGCGGGGGACTGCGGCCGGTCGTGCCAAGCCCTCGCCACGAGCTTCACGTTCGCTCTGAACCTGGAACAAAACAATTTAAATATTATAACACTGCGAGATGATTCCTTGGTACCTGATTATATGAAAGCAAAAGCATAACATTAAAAACCATATATAAAGTTTATATTGGCTGTTCCGTTGGTCGTTGGTGTTGGTTCCAAGCGCGACTGTCGATCGAGGGGTCCTGAGTTCAAACCCAGAGTCGGGCGCTAGTGGCTTTTCTCCTTTAGATTTTCTAGTAGTGGTTTGGAATCTGGAAATGTGCCCGATGTGTGGCAATAGGCTCACAGTCTATTCCATAATGGGACAACGTAACTGCTGAAGCGTGGTAACTCTTCTGCCCACTTACGTTCTATGCATAATTAATTCTTCGGAGATTTACTTCTACGGAGATTTTCATACGGCTTTAATTCTACGGAGATATTATTTGTTTATTACCAGATCGTATTCAATGACTATGAGACGATCGAAGTTAGAACAATTTGTACCCAGTGCTTCCTACTTCTTAGTGTGGCATTTTGAGACAAATGTGTGAAATATATTATACTTTCTATACTTTAGAAGAAAAAAGTTAAGCGTTAATCGTCAAAAGTTACGGTATCCAATAAATAAAACATAAGGGAATGTAAGTTTTATATTATTGATATTTTTTAAATTTCTTATAATTTATACAGAACTTACTTCGGGTCCAAAACTTTTTTGAAGGCAGCCACTAAATTTTCTTTATTGAGATCCTGAAGCGAGATCTGGACGCCGAGTCCTGATTCTTCAATTGACGCTGCGTTCGCTGCCTGATCTCCAACTATGGGCATGGCTATTATCGGAACTCCGAAATGTAGACCTTCGGTAGTTCCCCCCATGCCGGCGTGAGACAGGAAAGCTGCAGCCTTCGGATGACCTGTAACAGTGCATAGACTTTTTTTATTTCACTTGTTATTCAAACAGATTCAGCTCCATTTCCAGTGTGAAACGTAAAGTGTCTACAATATAAATTAACATAATTTACTATAACAAAACATTTGAAAAAAGAAATAGTAGTAATCATTGGCATTTATGGATATTAATTTGATGTATAAATTTAAAAGACTTCAATACTGTTTTCTATAAAGATTCTATGAATATAAGCAATTAAATTTTAACTACTGAGCTCAATTGAATTATAATTATTATTGAGCATGTTCTAACGTCATAAAATGTTAATTGTGTGTCTAATTCATTGTTAACTCGTTACGATTTAACGTGTTTGAAGTTCGAAACAAAGTTCAAGCGCATAACATCGTGTATTGAAACTTGCCTAGCAATATCAAGGTCATTTTTACATCGAGTAACAATACTTTAGATAACGTATTTTAATAGTTGTACCAGTATACATATATCTAATGTTTGAACAGTAAAATGTGTGTGCCTACTAATGTTTTTATAAATTATCAATCAATTAGTTGTAGGATTTTTGTTACCTAGGATATCTACTTGAGGTAACCAATCGGAAACATAAAGTTTTTTCTTGTCAACCATTAAGTTCTTGTCGTCCCATTTCCAAATAAATCTCTGCGGAAATTCTGACATGGCGTCCAGAATTGCTTTAGTCTTCTCAGGAGACAGGGAACCACTTTTGACTGTCGTGCCGAAACTGATATATACCACGCCGTGTTCAGCTTCTTCAACAAATTTCTTCAATTCCTGTAATTAAATTACAATGACAAATTACCGGACACTTATTGACCCAAGCCTAAAAAAAAAAATTTAAACATATATTGGTAAAATAATCGCTATAACCTTATATGCTGGTATCTATTTACTTTTTATATTGACATTATATCTGTTACAGTTATTTAATTTACAAAAATGATACCAAAAACAACATTAATTATGACGATATATTATTTCTTAAATTAATTGGAAGATGCCAAAAAGAGCAGTATTGTGTAATAAATATAAGAAAATAACTCACTCCAGTTAGTGGTTTCGCTTGAGCTACATGATAGCCACCGACTTCGATGATATTAGCAGGAAACAGTTGAGATCCAGTCAACACGAAATTCTGGTACAATAATAGCACCTTTATCTCCCGAGCCAAATCTTCTAGCGGCGGAATGTCGTCGTAATATTTAGCTAAAGTGTTTTGGTTATTTCTTTGAGAGATAAAATAATAAACCGTCTTGAAATACCAGTCGAAGATAGTTCTTTCGACTCTTTGAAATAATGTTGGTTCGGTACCGCCTTCCAGGAAATGAAACGGGACGTAGGCCGGGTTTTGTGGAATGCCGAACCTGCTATAATGCCATGGCATCAATACGTGAGACGTGACGCCTACCACAGGGGCCTTCAGCTTGTAGGCAATGCCCAAAGCACAGTCACTGTTAAACTGTTCCACAACAACCACATCAAACTTTGATTTACTATTAACGACATCTTGCACTCGTTTATTCGCTAACAACACTTCACAATTATCCCTTCCGGATGTTGTGAGATACAGTCCCGTGTCGAGGATAGTAGCGTATGACCTGTGGATTATTAAATTGTCTTCTATTACGCGCGTTTTGTCGGCACCGGCCAAGCTGATGTCATGATAGTTTCCTGGTGGGTGTTTCTCGGGAAAATGTGATATAATCGTCACATTGTGCCCTCGTTTTGCTAACTCCTGCAGATATACCCGAAACACGATGAAATGACTTTTTCCTTGGTAGGGGAATATTCCCAAGATATTCAGAGCGTGGATTTGTGTTAATAAAATTAAAAGGTATGTAGCCGTGATAATTCGTGTCATTGTGGTAATAAGTCACGATTCAAGCGTCCGCTTGCGAACAAAACATTTTTACACTGATTCATTGCGTTGTCGCCGACCCGCCGACTTCAGATCTGTTGGTTGTAGAGATATTACTAGTTTTTTGACGATGACGAGCAGTTTTATGTATGTGTCTATATTTGTTAATACGTGGTTACAATCAGTTTTTTTTTACTATACAGGAAGCTTATAATATGTACCTATGGTATGTGTAACTATGTTATGTAAAATTATTATATTTAGAATTTTAAAATTGTCTCTGTAATCATAACTTAATACTTGATAAGGGAAATGATAATAGTAGACATCTATCTAATTATGAATGTTTATTTCACTCTACGTATTAAAGTACAGAAAACATATGGATAAATAAAATCTTTCAGACGATATATGCATATTAAAAATTTAGAACAATATTTATTTAAATCACTGAGTTATTTTAAAATTCAATTTACCTATCTAAATTCATCTTCGCTTCGAATTTCACAGTTTATAAATGTAACTAATATTAGAGTTTAATTCATTTATTAACTGTATTTTTGTCCATCACAATCAAGTGAATATGAATATATACAGGCTGACACGAATCAAAACATCCAAATAACGCGATACACTTGCACGAATAAGTGGGAATTAATGTAAACGTTTTACGATCAGCTGATTGGACCTATCGACGCCATGTTGGCCTTGGCCGCACTGCCGGGCGTCCGGAGCGTCTTTCACTTTATCCCCACTCCGCGGCCGGCCATAATGCTACCGAGCAACGTAAAGTTTTGGAGCGATACATAATACTTTCGTTTCATTTTATTAATTTATTGTCTCAGCAGACCAGTGGGCTGAGCTGATGTAAATGAAGACATGGTAGAGTAAAATTGCGCTTATGTTTAGGATAAGCAGTAGTTACAGTGGTATAACTATGGACGTAAATTAACACACGTAAATTGTTCATGCGACAGTCACAGTATAATATACGGTACGTTAAAGCGAGATATATAGGCGAGACCATTTTGGTACACGCTATTATCCTGCATCGGTCTGACGTTTTTTGTAGTTGAAAAAGATCTCGTTTATTTTAAAACATCTCAGATTCAATAGTCTCAAAATAGAATTCAGCGGTTGCGTGTACTATACGTGTATTTAACTAATTCAACAAATAAAAACGACAGAATAACTCATTTTACAAGTAAGTTAAATGCAATATTTTTGAATTATTACTGATGAGTTATGTATAAATTGACCGCCTCGTTGGTCGTGTTGGTTGCAAGTGCTACTGCCGATGGGGAGGCCCCGGATACGATTCCCGAGTTAATTTCGAATGTTAACCAAGTGGATAACACGTCGGTGTGCCCGAGTGCCGCGCCGAACACGTTTGTCATTTTAATTAATATGAGCTTCTATTAGGAAATTGAACATACCAAAATATGCCAACAAGCTATTATTGCACTCACTCTAAGTATGTACCTACGCATGAGCTATTGTATAGACGAGTACGAACATTAAGAATCTATTTCAAATTTAAATGAGATTTTTTCCGTTTCCAATGACGTCCCTGTTCATGGCTACATAAGTATATCAGTGTAAAATCGTGATCTAACATCACGCTATTTAGCTTTTGCGGTATTTTAATGTCATAAAATAAAATTCATTGTGACTTTTTAAGATAATTATACTTCTTTATTCTACCTCCTATATTGAGATATAAGTCAATGTGTTGTAAATGCTACTTGAAACATATGTGAAAACTTAAGCAAGATTTAACTGAAATTCTAAATTATAAACTTAGTTACACAAGCACGTTGCACACTACTTATTTTACTCGTTGTACCTCCTCTTTATTCACCATTTCGTCTGTCCAGTGGACACACTCTGCTCTGAGCATGATAATACAATTTTGCGTTATTATAAATATCATTGTGATAGCCACAGTGTAGATTCTAAAAGGAACTATAGCTATTATAGCCATAAAAATAGTGGAAGCCTTTTACAATTTTTTATAGTTCCATCGCTTGTATAAAATATATAGGCCTTCTCTAACCAGCGTTACTAAGCCCGATTGTGTTCTTATGCTTGAACTATAAAGCTATTAGATGCATCATTTTCATAAGAGCAGGAATAAAGGAAAATGGATGTTATGATTTGCAATGTTCTTCTTGTATTTCTTAAACAATATTTACTTTAATACAAACCTTTTATCTTTTATTTATTGTTTGTGTACACTGATGATCTGGTCGATTTTTCCATACCCGCGGGGAAGACTGTGTCCACTCGTGGACTACGACAGACTGATATGATTATGATTGCACTTGGAACACACGAACGTATCTTTACTTGTAATATTAATTGCTGCCATGAACTTTTATTGTCAGTAATAAGTGATACTAACCGTTTCTACCGTAGTCATTATATTTTCATTACCTCTTGATTTTCTCATTAGATGGCGCTATACTGTTTTATTTGTAAAGTGTAAATTGTGATAAATTTTAATCTTTCCGTCCTTAGTAACACACAAATTGTCTGAAGTTACATAAAAATTACGAGTGTAATTGGTTCTTAAAAAAAATGATACGTGTTTAACGGATTGTGATAAATAGTTATTGAAAGGGGGTAAATTGGCTCTTCATGTATTTGATTCAACATAATTATCTACCCAAATTTGTATTTTTACGGTCACTTTAAATTCCTTTCTTAGATAATACTCTATTTTTATCACATAATAAGTAGTTACCATTACTTTTGACTAAACACGTTTAGGTAATATTGTTTTACTGAGTATGACGTAACTAAATGGTTTGGAATTCGTGGCATATTCGTGGGACAGGGCCTGCGTTTAATGGAAACGAGTTCAACCAAAGTTATAGTTTTACAAATTCTGCTATAGTTAGTTGCTTTAACGCTAGTTTGAAATTTGAAAGTCACAATGGATTGTTCATATTCATTTCTCTAACTTACTATCCTGCGGCGTTCTCGGGCTTAGGGGTCCTCGGAGGTTGGAGGCTGGAGGCTGTGGCATTTGGCCCGTCCCCTTTTGTTACACCACTGCTTACAAAAAGCATTTTGTTTTCTTTATCAAATTAGTATTTGTCCTAGATTACATATTTTTGACTAGTCTTATCGAATAGTATTATCGCACTCATTACTGTGTTATCAAAATTTTTACATAATTATAATTTTTATTTATTTGTGGGCCACCACCTGATAACAGAGTCTTACGTTATTATGGTTTTAGATTAATAACATAATTACTTAATAACAGCATAAGTATAACCCGCAGAAAATAACTAGACACCTCGCTATGATGACAGAATCTGGTACTAATGCATAAAGCAATTTTTTAATTGTACCGTATGTTTAGTTTTTTGCAAGTATAACAACAGCTAAATGTAACTTGTGAAATCTAGTAGTGTATTATACTCCTCTGCCTACCTCTTCGAGGATGACAGGCGTGCTGTTAGGTTATCTTTAGTTTGTCCACATGGTTTGAATATTTTGGAGAGGAATCGTGCAGCCGAGTCTTGCATTTTCACATGCAAGTAGATGTAGATGGCGTTGGCGGCCACTGCGTCTATATGGTTTCGCGGAATTAGGCATTAATGCATTTTTGTATGAATTGCCATTTACTAGCTTATCTAGTAAATGGCAATTCATACAAAAATGCATTAAACCTAATATTAATATATGTTCTAAAAGAACAATGATGAATAAATATATCCTCTTAGTTGTGCATTATACATATAATATGGTTATTCTTGTCGGTGAATTGTTCAGAATGACTTTGACGAGAAATTATTATTATGCGATAATCTCAATTTCTTAATTGTTTAACGTAAAAATGCAATTTCGATATAATTATGAGAAAAAATCAAGAAGCGCTTGCCTAAAAGAGGTAGGTATTTTATTCAATTTTCTTTTTCGCTTTACTAAAGCTTAACCTGAGCGTACCGCGTAATGAAAATATACACTTTACAGTGATAATAAAAGCCAGTAAAACAAGTAACAGGATGGTGAATATGTCTAAACACAAATATTGATAAAGCGGTACGTCGGCGGTCCGAGATCTGTATGTGAAGTTATGTCGTGCTGCGAACTCCGTCCAGAAGATGGCGCTGTTCATGGCGGAAGTGGGACGATCGTGCCATGCTTTTGAAAGCATTTTAACACGTTCTCGAAACCTAAAAGAATTGTTCAATTAACAGATAATTTGCATATTAATATGTAGTTGATTCAGTTTAATTTTAATTGATCTTCTTCAGAAGATCAGAAGAGGGTTCTTAATGAATAATTAATTGACGGGGGGTTAAAACTTACAATTGTTGTAAGATACTAAATTATAGACTTTCATACGCTGTTATAATATATCATTGTTGTTTGACACATTAGGCAGGTGGACAGGCCACTTGATGGTAAGTGGTAATTGTAGTATGTGGTGTTGGAAATACCACTTTCCACGAATGGTCGACATGATCCCCAACTAGTACACCCAGTGTCAACCTTTGCGACATAATGTTCATTACGTCATTACCGTCATCTTCCTCAGCTCGTTGCTGTATCTAATAGTCCTACAGATGGTTTTACGCATAATTTCCTGATAACGAGCAAAACCCCCTCGTGAGAAGCCTAGCCAGCAGTGGAACTAAACACGCTGGAGATTATGATAAATGCCCTGTGCATTCTCCGGCTTTGAAGAATAGTTCACAATGCGTCTTTCTTAAAAAGATGAAGGAAAATGAGATAAACATTTGTAAAGAAATACTGTTTTTAGACAAACTAATCTTTACTTAACTTTTTGTACCGATTAGCACACTTACTGAGGATCTAGTACAATCTTTAACTTTTCCACGATGTTCTCTGCAGTCAAATCATTTATATTTAACTGCACTCCTAGACCCGCTTCTTCGGCAGCTGCAGCATTCGTGGGCTGGTCGCCGAAGACGGGCATCCCAATTGTCGGCACACCGTGGTACATGGCCTCGGTCGTTCCCAAAAGCCCGTAGTGAGAGAAAAATACGAGAACTTTAGGGTGCGCTGAAAACCAATCCATATTTTTAATTCAGGTATTACTGCCTTGTTGATCGAGAAGTTGCGAGCAAGACTGCTCATCGAGACGATCTGGGCTCCGTCTCCGAATCGGGGACAATCGGATTTTGTAATTTAGAATTCCTATCAGTAGCTCTAAGTCTAAATTTTTGCCCACTAAATATCCTCCCTATTCAATAGTTGGACGAAGAAAACAACCGGTTAAACATGGCGTCTGCCTGCCCTTCACGATATATAGGCGTGCAGGTGAAAAAGGTGTTTGCAAATGAAATGACTCTAGTGACATATTTTTTCTTTCTGAGAATATACATACCTAAAATGTCATTTTGTGGTAACCATTTAGAGACATAAATTTTCTTTGGGTCTCCCGGCAGTTTCTTGCTCTCCCATTTCCATATGACTCTTTGTGGAAATTTCTGTACCGCCGTTATGATGGCATTTATTTTCTTTTGCTCCAGTGATGACGCCCTCATATTGCTGCCAAAACTGATGTAAATAACACCATGTTCGGATTCTTCTATGTATTTTAGAATGTCCTGTTGGACAAAACATTCAGTCTCATTTTAAATTCACTTTTTTAATCTCCGCTGATCTGAATTGTCGCTAAAAATTTTCATTTACCATTTAGTTGCTGCAAATTAACAAGTAAAAGGTTCCATAAGTTTCTAGTTTGTATAGAATACTCAAACTTTTATGGAAAATATTTACTTTAGATAAAACACTATTACAAAAATTATAATGTCAAATTCATAACGTCATAACAAAGTCTTCCCAAAGGTGGTTTTACAAAACTTTCTACTCACATCAGGTAACGGTTGTGGTTCCCTTACATGGTACCCGCCGACTTCTTTAACATTCGCAGGTAGCAATCCCGAACCGGTCAATACGAAGTTCTGATATAGGAGTAACATCCTGATGTTTCCCCCCAACTCTTCCAGTGGAGGTATGTCGTCGAAAAATTCACCAAGTATATTCTGCTCGATCTTTTGGGTGATATATTTGTTGACGAAATAGAAGTAATTGTAGAATAAAGCTCGTTGAACTCTTTGTAACAGCGTAGGCTTGGTGCCTCCTTCTATGAAATCGAACAGAGTGTAAGAAGGGTTATATGGCACCCCCAGTCTATTGTAATGCCAAGGCAGTAGCATGTGGGACGTTATGCCAACCACTGGAGCCCCTAACTTGTGAGCGAGCCCCAACGCACAATCACTATCGAATTGCTCCACGATGACAATGTCAAATTTCCTCTTGGTAGTCCACAATTCTTGAACATTATCATCCGACAACAAAATTCTGCACGTGAACGGGCCGCCCATAATGTGCAGTATAGTCATGGAAATAAGGGTCATCATAGACGACCTCTTCGGCGGTAACTTCACATCGATTACGGGGGAGTTTTCAGATAAGTCAATGTTAAAATAGTTGTCTCTCGGCTCCTTGTAGGGGAAATACGATATGACGGTTAAATTGTGACCTCGCTTAGCTAGCTCTTCCAAATACGGCTGAAATACAAAGAAATGACTCTTGACCGGAGCTGGGAACACACCCAGAATGTTCAACGAATGCACTGCATTTAAATTTGCGCAAAAACAAATCAGTGACAATATTAGCAACATCTTATCCACGTTCACTTTTATCACTAGGAGAATGCACACTATGTTATCAAGAACAAACCACATCAACGCCAAAAGATTCGTACTGTTATCGTTCAGGGTGTGATAAAAACTTATAATTAGGATATTGTGTTTCAGTAATTGATGGGTTACATCACCGTAATTTATCCTTTCACTGATAAAGAACCAACTGGCGAGTTACTATGTACTATTGGTGATTAAAATAATGATCATATGTCTGCTTGGTTGGTCGTGTCGATTGCAAGTGCGACTGCTGAGCGGCAGGTGTGGAGTTCAAATCCGGATCGGACACTATTGGATTTTTCTATTTTAGATTTTCTAGTAGTCACTTGGAGTCTGTAGATATGCCTGGTGTGTCACAATAGGTTCACTAAATGATTTATTATGGAACGTAAACATAACTGGAGGATCGTGGGGTGTACTACATTTCTCTGCCTACCTCTTTGGAGATTATAGGTGTGACGTTACGATATGATTACATGCAGGGGCCGAGTAGTATGGCACAGTCCCCCGATTCACAAGTTATGTTGAGTGAAATCCATATTCTGTGATACTGTTAGGATTTCAAGTTAGAAAAACCCAATAATAGGTACTTTGCTCTATTCGAGGTTCTAATTCGAGTCTTGCGCGTACAACCACCTGACCAAGTAAATAGTCAGCACAAACACATGTTAAGTGTACCTGTGCAATCTAAATAACATGTCCACTTCTAATTTAAGAAATAATTGTCTGTTATTGAATTCCTAGTTTCGGTCCTACACGGTTCGGTTCGCGCGCTTGTTGCCAAAGGCCGTGCAAGGTCTATGATGATCTTATTGCTGAGGTAACTGCGGAGCGCTGTGTCGCGAAAAGTTCCTCTCGAAAGCCGGTAAGGCAAAGCATTGGCAACTCTTCAGCTGTTGCACATGTCCTTAGGCGAAGGCGACCGCTTACCATCAGACGGCCTGGCCACCCGTTTGTGAGGTTTAATTTATACAAAAAATAATTAAATAACTTGATTAATATAATAACTATAGTCTCTAGCACAAGGTTGCTACTAGATCAGTAGTGGGCCAGGAGCGAAACTGTTCTCAAGAAATGTTGACGCAGATTCATATATTTCATTTGTTTTTTTGGAGCAAGTTGTATACGATACGAATGAATAAATTCCAATAACAATGAGTCAGAACCTTAAAATATAATAAACACGACTATTTATAACCGTTATAAATACAACTTATGTAAATAACTTTCGTAATATTTAAGGTTGCATACTTTTATAACCGTATAAATAAAGTACAAAAAAAATACTTTACAAAATGTTTATTGACGTCACATACCGCGTAGGTACCGGCTTAATGCTCTTCAACAAATGTTGGAAGTACACACGCCTGGGTTAGATATCAACGATCGCAAGGTCGCAACATATTGTTTAGTCCAATTGTTTCTTTGTCACAAACTTATTTAAACAAAGTTTAAATGGAGAAATTAGAAAATTTAGACATTATATTTCACTACTTATCTTACTAAAACTCTTCTCTTCTCTTCTCTTTCTCTTACTTCTCTTTCTTGAAGTATCTTGAAAGAGAAGTAGTGAAATATAATTTCTAAATTTTCTAATTTCTCCATTTAAACTTGGTATATGTATAACATTTATAAACTGACACCTTTCATACAAACGCTTATTCTTAAATAGGACGTGCACTGTCTATGTGTACATAGAGCTCGGAACATTGCACAGTTCTTCATAAATAAGTTCAATTAACACATCACACATCATTCGAATTTGACTCTCCTCGACCTCCTCTCGTCGGATCCCGAGGCGGTCGGCGCAGCTTCCGTCGCCCGGCGACAGCAGAGGCAGACGCTCAGTATTTTGTACATGACGTAGCCGAGCACATAGATCACCAGCGCGATAAATGCCAGGACGTCTAGTTGCAGGCGCTGGTACAGCGGCGCCGTCACGCCGGCGGCCCGCAGGCCGGGAGTGCCGCGGTACCTGGCCACGTACTCCGTCCAGTAGATGGCCGTCTCCATGGGCGACAGCGGACGGTCGTGCCACATCCGCGACACCAGCTTCGCGCGCGTTTGCCACCTGCAATTTAAGAACCGAACATTAATTCTTCAATACTCGACTGTCACATTAATTTCCTCGTGTAAGATTCTTCAGGGATGCTGATATTTTCACCGAGGCACCATTATGCATGTATCACAGTGTTATCTTTTGCGTTTATAGTCTGCTTTTGGAGACTGATACGAACGATGTTTTCTTTTCAACATTTGTAAGAAAAGTTGCTGTATTTTTATTGAAAAAAGTGGAAATTCATAATTATTAATTTAAGAGGTTTCAGCGCGCGACGGTTAAAGACACACACATCCATTAGATACAATTAAATGTGTCTCTGTAGCTTATACCAAAAAAATCCATTAACTTTTCCGTGGGAATATCTATCTTATTTATAAATATCTTAAATTGTGGGAATATATCGTATATCTTAAATTGTATCAAAAAGGAAGGTTCCACCGAGATTTGAACTCGGATCGCTGGATTCAAAGTCCAGAGTGCTAACCATTACACCATGGAACCAATGTTGAGAAGTGTATAATATGTTAACAGCTCAGCACGCGTCTCGCCATGACTGTTATTTACAACGTAAGTACTCTTGTACCAAACGTAAAAAATAATGTTCCTCTATTATCTTACTTATTGTATTGTACTCGATATTATGTAAATCTTATAAGTCAATATTAATAATCAGTATTTGGTGATACCACCCTGTAGCACATCTTTAAGATAATTACTATAACCAGACCAACGTGTTACCATAAAAAAACCGCAAAATATAGAATATCATATTAACACCAAAATGTAAATAAACATAATAATATATAAGTAACTATGATATTATCATCATTAAAATTGACCAACAATCTACTTTCAGATAACCAAAATTAACTCGCGTGGTTTTTTTTATTGAACTGTGCCCTTGTAAATATTATTAATACGCGGTTATTTTCCACAGACTTGGTAACGCTATACGCCTTTTGCAAAAGTGACTGACTTACATATTGTGTGATCTCATGAGTTTTTACGTAAAAAGTTTTCTCCGTTACAAAGTTGAAGGGAAAATGGGTGGAGTCAACGTTATTTGTTATTATGCACGTAGTAAGATAACTTCGAAATAGTTTAAAACTGTTATTTTTAATACGTACGTACAGAACGACACGCCTGTAATCTCCTAAGAGGTAGGCGGACAAATGTAATACACTCCCACCTTTCACCGGTTATGTTTAAGTCAACTATGGAAGGTGGTGAGTTTGTTGCCATATGCGTATCAGCTCGAACCGAAACTTTAAGATAGTACTGGAAAATCTTAGAAAAAAATTGTAATGCATTATACGGGTCTAAGCCTAATTTGAACCCAGGACCTCCCATTTGGCAGTCGCGCTCGCAACCAACACGACCAACGAGGCAGGCCAGCTACTATAGAGGCAATGCAAGCAACAATCGAGGCGTGTCATTTAACTAAATGTGTATTAAAATTGCGTTACTACTCACTCAGGGTCTAACACATCATTGATCGCGTCCAACAGAATCTCCTTCCTCAGATCTCGATACGAGAGCACGGCGGCGACGCCCGCGTCCGCCAGCGCGGCCGCGTTGCCGTACTGGTCGCCGAACAATGGCACGGCTATGACGGGGATGCCGGCGTCCAGCGATTCTATGGTGCTCAGTATCCCGCCGTGGGATATGAAGGCTTTGACGTTCTCGTGCCCTGAAAATGTTATTATCTTATTGCTATCTACTGCGTCGGATATCCTACTGCGATGATATCTATTTGCTGTCATCTAAATCTATCTTTTTGGACGTTAATGCAGTATGTAAATTTTGAGATTTATTCTTGTTTCGGAAATACAATATATGTGCGAATTACTATGTACGTGGAATGTGAATTTACAATTGTATAATATTATTTACAAAAAGAAAAGTATGACTGTGTGTAAAGTTACTATTATAATAGTTAGCTATCTAGCTTAAAAAACATCGATTGGCTTTAATAACTTAGTGTTAAGATTTGTAAACATATAATTTTACAGAACAGTTTATTGATTAATAATAAAATTTATGTATGGGTTATGGAAGAGTATAAAGGAATAGCTTAAAAATTTGTTTAGCTTATACATTTGTTTTAAATATTTATAGCTACTTATAGATTGAATAAAGAATTTGAATATGAATTTGAATTTATACTTGATATAAATGTCAAAATATATTTTTTGGAATTTTATTTATTAGGACTTACAAATAAAAAAATGTACAATATAATTAATCAACAAGTAAATTGTTTTCATTTATCAACTGTATATTTTGGTAATAACATGAACTAAAAATACCCTTATACCTTTAAAATGGTTACAAAAAACGTTTAATCAATCAAAAGACGAAACTCCGACCAATCACGAACAGAGGTTAAAATGTTTTTGACCTTTATTTAGATTGCTAAGCAAGATAAGAGGTATAAAATATTTTTTAATAATTATGTTGTATAACTTTTTCAAGAAATTTATGTTAAAAATGAAACAAGAAAGGGCCTGTATTTCAAGATTTTAACCAAATGGATACTAAATTGCCGGGAACTTTCTCTTTCATTCCGTGAAGTGCTATGTATTTATTTTATTTTAAAATACTCATAAGTCTATATAAACGCGTTGTGGCCTGTGTGACTGGCCAAAGCTAAAAGCAAAAAAATTATTTATTTATTTCATAAAAAACCAAACGAAGCATAATAAGAAACTTAAATTAAGTAGTATGGACTTGAATATGACTAGAATTTTAAATTAATGCTAATGATTAAATGGAACAGAATATAGAATTTAATTAAATAATAGAGACAATTAAATCAAATTATAGAGAGTGTAAAGCATAAAACACGGCGAAAAATATAAAAAAATAACTTTTGCATCTTATGTTTATAACATAAGATGCAAAAGTTATTTACCAACCCGGGTCGAACACTACAAAATTTCCTAATTTAGATTTTCTAGTAGTGGTTCGGTCTGGTCTGGATATGTGCCCGATGCATGACAATAGGCTCACCACCTATTACATAGTGAGACGTAAACTTAACCGGTGAAACGTGGGAGTGTTTATTAGTGAGATTACAGGCGTGAAGTTACGTTATGTTTATGTTTATCTCCTTATTTCTTCATCATATACTTAACAACGGACTGACTGGTTTTACAGACAATTACTCTGCTGATAACTTAAAGTTATGATCTGGATTATGGTGGGATATATTCTGATTTGCACAAGAATTTTTTAACCAGGACCAAAAAAGCGAGCGGTTACCGTCTGCACAAACACTCGAAACATAACAATACTCAAATATAAATATTTAAATGTATCAGCTTAATATTAGTTTACTTACTTAATATATCGTACTGTGGCAACCACCGCATGGTCATGACGTTTCTTGGTAGATTCTGTATGGCCGCCCCGTCCCACTTCCACAGTATCCTGAGTGGCAGTTTACTGAATGTCGATAGCAGTTCATTTAACTTGTCTCCGGGTAGGGTCGAGTCTTTAACGGTCGACCCCAAGTTCATGTATATGACGCCGTGCTCTGCCTCATTTATAAATCTCTCGATTTCCTGGAAAGGTATTGGATTTTAAAAGCTTAAATTCACTCATAATACAGATCTATACGCTCCATTTGTACAGAAGTCGTCTCTCGTATTTACCTGGAAAGCTTTTGTGAATTTTTTGATATAAAAATGCTTCATTGAATTTAAATACGAATATGTTCTTATTACTTAACCAAAACAAACGCATAAATATATCGCAGAGATACTCATTGAAATTGATTCGAATTGTGATTTTGGTTTACGTGAGATACTTTTTTGTTTTGATTATAGCACCAGTGTTATCAGCAATTTTGTTATATTGAACATTCATCTCATTTTGAAACGATTTTTCATTTGTTCGTTCTAACGCTAAATAAGTTTAGAGGTTTTGGGTACATGAATGATCATTGATATTGGGCGTCAGTACTGTTAGCTAATATTTGGTACATTTAACAATCTCGTGCTTTAGAAACACATCACCGTCACACTATTTTGACGCAAATTACGATCATTATTACTGGATGTACGATTTTGATCATCTACTTTTGCCGTTGACTGTACGTTTCAACAACATTTCTTTTCCTAGATTCACTAAATATGGCAAAAATCCTAGCATTAGTTTAACTTAATTTCTGTTGATCACATAATTATGTACCTATATTAAAAAATCCTGACGCCTGATATAATAAATATATCGATATTGCAAGTTCATTGCTGGCGAAGCACTCAAAATATTGATAAGAAGGTATTATAAGTTACCCAATCAGTTCATTACCTATAGTTATATTGATTTAGCTTAGATTACAAAATTAATATATCGCGTCCTATTACATTTAAAGCACGTCAACTTAAGAAGAATTTATTATTAAATATTTTCATAAAAATTATCTTTGTTGATTTTTTACTTTGTTGATTTAAAAAATATACGTTTCGAATTTTTAAATCTTCAAATGTTTAATTTACATATCTTAAATAACATCTACTTTAGAAATAGCATGTTAATTATCATAATATGTTAATTAAATTACGCAAGTAAATGCTCAAAAAATAACTGCAGGTATCCGCGTCATATATGTACCAATATAATGTAAATTCTATAAAATACAAGAGTCTTATAAAAACATAACCATTAGAAGCTACACGTAGGTACTGTGGTATTCTGGTATTCCGTCAAAAAACTTGTCTATAGCCAAAGAGAAAATATTAAAATCTATTGTACAAACGGACATTGACCCGCGCAGCCGAGAACTGGTAACATGGCGCAACTCGCGGGCACTACGCACTCAGTGGTATTGTACAGTTATAATAGAAATTGAACACAATATCTGTCACCGGTCGAGCTTGATACGAATATTTTGTTACAATATTAATATCGGCTCAAAATGTTTGCTCCTGGAGTACAATATATTAAGATTTAATAAAAATTTAACTTTTCTTTTTTTTAAAACGGCATTTTAAATTGAACCCTTGTAGAATATTTTATGTGTCTATTTGAAAAAAAAATGTGTTTGACAAAGACATTATTATATATTTGCTAAATGATTTATAGTGCCTAAACTTTGTTTACAATTTATAATATTTTTGTATTTATATACGTGAAAAAAATACATGATATCAACAAATTTTAGGTAGATATTTATAAAATGCCAAATGCCTTTCAAACGTTTTTAGGTACTATCACGATACAATGTTCTAGGTATACATCTATCATGCTGATTTATTCCTGTATCTATTGTACGTTTTCTGACACTAATTAAACTTGACGCAGCCGGCAAGATTTTTGTTTGCGTGCTATTATCTACTTGTGGACTTTGAATTATTCCAAGTCCACATCATGCACTATGCCAGTATACATAATTGCCACATAGGACGCGTTCATACTGCATTGTTCATCTCGTTATGAATATATCAAGAATTATAACAAAATAATGTTGTGTGTAATTAATCTTACCGTAGGAATAACTTTAGGCGGGCGCACATGTATACCGCCTATGTCTACCACGTTGTCAGCCCTGGCAACGCCGCCGAACACCGACTGATGCGTGTTTACAAACAGCAGGCTTGCGTTCGACGCGATGCTCTCCAGCGAAGGTAAGTTGTCGCCCAAATATTTGTAAAGGTAAACGTGATCCGTCACCTGCGAGCCGATGTAGTACACCCAATTCGTGACGTGGTAAATGACGTAGCTCCTCAATCTTTCAAAGTACCACGGTCGCTTCCCGTAGGGCAGCAGAGACTGTGGTACGAACGCGGAATTGAAGTCGATGCCCAGCCTGGAGTGGTGCCAGGGGTGAACGGGCTGCGGGTTGAAAGCGATGTATGGCGCGCTCAAATTTGCCGCCAACGCGAGCGCACAGTCGCTGTTGTACGACTCCGCGATAATGACGTCGTACTGAGGCCGGGTCCTTATCATGTGCAGCACTTGGTGATTGTCCATGAGCGTCTTGCAGTCGTCGTTGCCCGACTTAGTCGACACCAACGTCTCGAACGGCACACGAGAGACCTCACTCACTATCACCGACTCGAACGACAGCCCCTTGTATACCGGTTTGTCACTCAACAACACGTCTCTGTAGGTGGCGGGCGCGTCCGCCAGTTGGAAATGACTAATGAGAGTGACATCGTGGTCGCGATTGGCCAGCTCCCGAAACAAGCCGCGGTACGTCAGGTAATTATTCCTGTCCAAGGACGGGAATATGCCCAATATTTTGTAGCTGTTGCTGGCAATAATCTGTGCGACGAAGAAGACGATCAACGCGATGTGTTTTTCCATTTTGCAGTTGACGCGTTCGTGTTTGTGCACCGCTAAGGAGTCACTAGGGCGTAGATGGTTGGTTTGATGTAAGCCAACGTATAGAACTAATAATAGGTAGACGCTATGAGGTAATCGTTCCGCTGACGCGGGGCCCGTGTCGCAAGGCCCGGAAATATTCGGTGACGCCGCGGTGTCATTGGACGTGACCTCGATGCGCGGCGTGCGTGCGTCGAGGCCGGCTCGGCGCCGCGTACTGAGCTGTATTTTGGTATACGAGAAAGTATAATTTGTCAGCATACATAGCCAAGTCAATAACATTATATAAAAATTTACATACAATACGTCAGAATACTACAGCGTGGGAACGTTAAGAAACGATATAATTGTTTGGCTGGTAATTAAACAATATATATTGCATTATTATCAATTTAATCAAATGTAAATAATTAAATGATATTGCATTTGGGTAAATATATTCACATACGAAGCGGAGCTGGAAATATTTATTTTTAATGTACCTAAAACTTATATACTAAAATAAAATTGAATTCGGTTATAGACACCCACGCAATTAATAAATTATTTTTAATCCCACCGCTGGATATGGCGTCGAAGGAAAGCCGAATTATATTGAACATCGCTTGGAGGCGGCGTGGGGTGCGCGCGGCCAGACGCCAGAGCGAGGGCGGCAGGCAAGCATCCGATGAGAAAGTACGCGAACTATGTATATGTATGATGCAAATGCCAGCTGACTCGATACACAGTTACACAAAGCGTGTAATCAATCATTCTCAACACGAAATAGTATGAGAAAGGTAAACTTATTGTTTTCGGAATTAGCCGTAATAAGTTGGCGACCACGACTACTAAATTTAACCTCGACAACAATATAACCGCACCATCAGCATTTTCTTATTTACACTCGACTAGACCTATTTAGGGTCGGAGTCTAGAAATGTGTCCGATGTGTAGCAATGGGATCACAATCAAAATAGGACGTGAACGTAACTGGTGAAATGTGGGAGTATACTAAACTTCTCTGCCTACCTCATACCTTATCTGCAATTACAGGCGTGTAGTTATGTAAAATATCTATCAAGCTATAAACGGTATCCAGTCAGTCTTATTATTCAGCAGCACAAACCCTTATACGAATATATCTGGGCGTCGGTGTCAAAGGAAAATCTAGCGAGTGGATAGCTCCAGGTGAAGTTGTTACAGGGAATCCGCTACCTAGAATACTATTTGATACATATCATTATATCATCCCGCCTTATCCTCAAGCCTCACGTCGTAGGCAGAGAGCGTCGGCGCCAAATATCTCTAGTATCACAGATGTGACGTGATTCTTCTGCCGCTTAGCGCAGTACATCTTCATCAACCGGTGTCTGACCTGGTTGGTCCACCTTGACGACTGCGTATATCGTCAACATGCGCATAACACGATCGTATTATCAAAAAAAAAAAATGTTTGTATTATCAATTTTCTGAATCTCCTAAATAATATGAATATGCTTCATTCGAGCAGTTTTGAAATGGATACTACATATAATAACGTTAATTTGATCATTCCGCACGACCGCTTACTTATCATATACACAGTAAACATCTAACGAACACTGCATGTGTTATTTGGTACCGAAGGAATTTCAATGTTATTACCATGAAATAGGGTATATAACTGAATAGTGTTAAATGTTGTATAGTGTTTGTTGTATTTTAGGGTGTTACAGATGCCTATTCTAGAGCGACAAAACGCGACGGCCCCAAACAATATATTATGTACGTATAGCAATTGATGAATTTACATAATATTGTAAAATAAAATTCTTTTAAACTATCTTCCGTGTAAGCCACTATTATCACCATAATCGTTTAATAGCTCACCGTGGCACACAGATCTCGTTTCAGGACAAGGACGCCATTGGCTGCCACGCTGGCCAAGAGCGGAGGCGGATGGCGGGTGGCGGGTGGCGGATGTCTCGTGTCTTAGGGAATATTGTTACGCAGACACAGCGAGTAACATTCAGTGTTACAAAAACTATGTTTTTTGAGGCAAAGGGCGGGCACCAAGATTTGAACCCAGGATGAAAGGAAATCCTGGACATCCCAGGATTGAGGGGCTGAACTCTAAAACACGAAGCTATCAAGAAGCTATTTTTGAAGTGTAGTACCACTTTTTAAGTATTGATAAAATCGTCTATAAAAAACTGCCTCTTTGGTCGTGTTGGTTGCAAGTGCGACTGCTAATAGAGAGAGCATAGGTTCGATTCCCGGGTTGAACGCTATAAAATTTTCTAATTAAGATTTTCTAGTATTGGTTTGAAGTCTGGATATGTGCCAGATGCATTGCAATAGGCTCACCACCTGTTCCATAGTGGGTCGTAAACGTAACTGTCAATATAATAATATATTAAAAAAGGAACTAAAATAATATGTTGCTTTTACTTGTATTCAAACTATGTATAAAAAATGTTTACATTATAAATTTTAATTTGCCCTTCATCTGCATAATGTCATAAAACCCACTTAAAACATCACCAACCGAACGAGTAAACAATCATAACAAATAATTTCCGTATCACGATTTTATCAAATAAAGTTCTCTTGTTACGCACAAAGAAAATGTATGGAGAGACGCACAAAAAGATCTCAGCGAAGACCGCAGCCAATGATCTATTATATTCGCATTTGTAAGAGGCATTAGGTGGCTGGAGCCCTCTACAATATAAAAATGTAATTACAAGCGGGAAACTTGGAGGCACTTAAATATAGATTTACCCTTTGAAGAGCGATTTGATGGAGGTGTGAGATCCATCATATCGCGATTGTGCGCTCACTCAATTATTCCCCTCCCTCAAGTGATAACTTCATTCATTTTTCAAGATGTCTGACGCGTATTTAGACATCCCTTTGATAGTGTTACGGGAAACCATTTCAATGTTATTTGATGACGTACAAATTTGTGTTCGTTGAAATAACACTAAGTTGGTATAAGAGTAATGATGTTTTTTCAATTTTTTTAAAGAATTCCATAAGATACTAATTTCTTCATCTAAGTATAATCATAACTAAATATTTTGTTTTAACAGTATGTCATTAATTTCAAAACACTTATAGCAACGACTATTCGAACGCAGTGATGCATGGACGTATCGTGAAGGCGTTTTAGTGTTTGCACAAAATTAATTGTAATTGGTGAAACGTGGAAGTGTTCGACATTCCTCTGCCTACCGCTTCGGTGATTACAGGCGTGAAGCTACTTTAATTTTATTTGAAAATTCTATGCTTGAGTGTTTAATGTTTTTGGAGACTGAAATAATTCGACGGTATTGATATAAAGAATCAAAGAACCAAGTAATAAGGGTTACGCGTTGGTGTGAGTACTGTGGGCATATTGAGTCGTCACGTAACAAATGGCGTGACGATCGAGTCGGCCGAATGTAGGTCATTGGCAGAGCAATATCGGCTGTTAGTTGGATTGGATGCTGGAATTGACTTCAAAATACACTTGGCTCGACACTGTAACAGAACGAATTATATTTCATATTATATTTGATGCTAAACATATAATATCCGAATTATGTTGGTGATAATGATAATTCATCCGATATCAATCCTTCTATTGTTCCACTGTTGGAACATGGGTCTCCACTCAGAATGAGAGGGTTACTGCCATAGTCTGCCACGCTGGCCAAGTGCGGGTTGGCAGACTTCCCACACCTTAGAGAACAATTTTTTTTAGAACTCTAAGATATGCAGGTTTCCTCACGATGTTTTCCTTCACCGTAGTAATGATAATTCATGTACAAGAACAATTTGATTTTCTTGTAAACAGATTTATTTCATAAATATTTGCAAAAGGGATACAGTAGAACAGAAAAAATACAGCAAATAGTTGTTATATAAAACATACAATTTATTTATTAATACTCTGACAATCTATATTACACCGACGTGCAATGGCCAAATGAATACTTTTGAAATTTATGAAACATAATGTCGTTCTAAATTCAAACTACAAGCAACTCTTGTACGGCACTCAGCAAACTATTAGTGGAGTATCCGCTAATTAGGTCGGCTACAAGTGGGGGTCGCGGTTGCGCGCTAAGTGCGCACTGCCACGAGCGGGGCACAGACTTGAGACATTATGTTAATTTAAACTCAGCATCTATATATCCGCTAGCATTCTTAAAAAAAAGGCTATAAAATATGAAATCTACCAACCGCTTGATCAACGTGCCAGGCGATGGTCTTCTCGTTCTGAGAGGAGACCCGGGACCCGTGGAATGGTAATGGGTTGGAAAAATATTGGGGAATTAATTCAATATTTTCTGTCAAATCTAAAAAAAAACCGTAACTTCACGCCTGTAATCCCCGAAGAGGTAGGCAGTCAAATCTAACAAGACTTAAATGAAAGTCAGTTACAGATCATCATTGTCATTATTCTTGTATCGTGACGCCGAGTAGGCACGGCGGTTTATTGGTGGTAGAAGCCTCTGTGGTTAGACTCCGGCAGCACCACCGCCACACCTATTTCTGCCTTATAACAGCAGCGTTAAGCGCTGCTGTGTTCCTGTTTGAAGGGTGTGGTAAGGGAGACATACTTTTTCGAGGCATTCCACCTTAGTCCTCAGGGGTAGAGGCGCATCTGT
>DWEI01000271.1:0-24201 GCA_018245875.1 Mysoria ambigua | reverse complement strand
GTATATGATGATGTCTTTAATGAAAATAAATGTTGATAAAATAAGTAGTCAATTATTAAAAAAAAATTGTCATATTTAGTTTCTGTCGTGATTTTTGATTGCATGATTTACTTAAACTAATTTCAATTCTTCGCATCTGCCAAGCGTTCAAGACGGCTCAAGACTTTTGGTTAACAATTTTTGACAAGTGCAATATTTTATGCTATCAGATGCATAAAATTGAATAAATTGAAATCCTTAAAGAGTTAATAGTGAACAGAAGTATCGAGGTTCGAATTGAATAATTCATAAGGGGCAGACGGGCGGTTGGAAATTTGGTTACATTTTGTATCCATAATTTGAGGTCTCTACATACATATGTTATTTGAATGTGAAATGTCGCTTAAGTTGTAAATTTATACCAGGTATCACTTCGAGGTGGACGCCCAAGGGCTTTGGATAGATTCACCGATGCTCCCCGAGCTGCTGACTCTGCAAGAGCAAGCGGCTGCAATGCAACAAACGGAGAATGACAAGAGGGGTGAGTGTATTTTGAGATACATTTTAGGCAGAGATTTGATCAATTGTATACATTTGTACGAATGGTCTCCCGTTCACAATTTATCTTACAGCTATGTTAACGAAGGTTGTATTGCAATAATTGAGCTGCAGGTGGCAATCCTCTCTTTATCCCACTACTGGGCATAGGTCTACCTCGCACATATGAGCGGCTTGGAGAATATCGCTGATTGCTGTTGATACTAGTTACATTAGCCTGATCTTTCGAAGGTTTTTGAAATCGTCTGCAATGTTCTTGTCAAGGGGTAGCTATTGTCTACCTTCCTGTGAAAATTCAGATCTACAGCTTCCCTGGATACTGCCTTAACGAGAAAACGTACCCGGCTTTATCACTGCCGGCTGTATTATGGTTTTATCACTTTTTGTCCGGGGTCTTATCATACTTTTCACTTTTCGCGTTAGGACATAGCGATTAAAATACATTTCGTTTAGTTATAACGGCTTTCTCGGGATACAGGGCAACCCAAGTTGGATTTTGTGGTTTGTAAAATATTTTTACTATTAAAAACTGCATTTATCGTTCTCGTGTTTGGTAGGTAGGTTTATTATGTATTAAGCAATTTAAGTAAAAGGTGCTTTGATAAATGATGATAGCAAGTTTTAAGAAAAGCGTTTTTGAGAATTCCTCTGTAATTTGATCAAGGATCAAACTTACAGCAAGAAGAAACTTTCAGATCGGATGACTATAAAAGATGTTTGACAGTTTTTGTTTGATAGCAGCGGTCAGTGTTTCAGATTTGGTCATCAATCACACTCTAGTGTCGGTTCCTAGGCGAAGCACATATGTCTGCTTTTATAAAATTACAGACAATTATAACATTTAATGCTTCTCGTTGTATAGGCGAAGAAGAACGTCGTGAGGGAATCTGCGCATGTTAGAGTTCCGCAAAATGTTCCTTACGACGTGTGAAGTCCGCTAACTGGTGCGGCGGTGCGTTTTGTTTGTGTCACGGTGCCAATACCAGTGGCGCGGGTACCGGGGCGGGGGGTGGGGCATGCCGCGCCGCACGCGGCTGCGCGCGCGGTGCGTTAGCGACGCCGCACCGCGACAGTAGCGACGCCAACCCGCGCTGCGGAGGCGAAAGTATGCGTTCCGGGATACGGTCGCGAGCGTGTCGTATTTGTTTTGTGACCAAAAAGAATTATGTAGGTAATAAAATTTTATAGCCATTCGTTCATCGAGAGACTAATAATGAACGAAATGAATAGTTAAATATGTGAGAATAACAAAAAAAAATTGTTACAGTTTGAATGTACAAACACGCTATTAACAACGAATTTTATTTGTGCATATTTGGTTTAATTTTTTTGCGAACTATACTGTTCAAGCAACAACGGACAGGTCGAGCACAACAATTTTCCTATTTTTAATTTGACCGCATTGTTTTAGCGTGTACCTTCTCAACGTCACGTGACGTCCAGCGGTTCGAAATCTAACAAGTGTATGAAAGGCTTCCAAATTCAAAATTTCATCTATCGTACGTCATAAACGCGTAGGGCGATATTTTCCGCACGCCGAACGAACACCAATGAAAGCGAAAAGGGACCCTTGCTGACAGTAGCCTCTCTGCTTTCAGACGGAAGGGTTGCGGAATCATTCCAAGATCTGTTTGAGAGGTTCACCCGCCAGCCGGAAGGTATTATACGTGTTCCATGCTAACTTACGTAGGCGACACGGACGTACGATCGGCGCACCTGTCGCGATGTCAATACTGTGACAGTGTAGTTCTCGTGACGTTACAAGCAAATAATTCCCTCTGTCAAAAAATAATCATGCTGTATATGTTTCTGTACGTGGTCTTCGTTACCTGTAGCGCGGGTAGGTGAAGGCTGGTATAGATTTTCTCAATGAGATCTGTACTGTGTTTGAGGTAGGCGGTTGTTTTGAAAATTGGTGGCGTTCCATTTTTTTACTTACACGTCTTCTATGATGAAGTTTAATGTTGCTGGTGGTTTTATGCAAGCATTATGTAACAGTCCGGTCGAACACAGAATATGTCCCAGGTTCATAAGACATCGGGGTGTGGTAAGAGGCTTCTGGCCCTGGCGGTGTGGCGCGGTATTCCTAGATACAGCTGCAAGCTCGCCGCCTACGATGTGCCCTGTGCGCCTGTGCTCTGCGATCCCCCACCCGCGTGCCCAGCGTTGGGATTATGTGCAAAAATATCGCAGGGGTTGGTTATATACAAAAGTGGACTTACCTGCTGTAGTTGTTGTGCATAAACAATATTTCTGTCTTATCAACAGCTGGTCCTCAGTTTGTTAGCGGTCAGATCTGTGACGATTGTATGGTCCTATTTGTAGGGAATTACTCTAAAACTAGCTGTGTTTGTGGGCGTTGTCGGCGTCGGAGGGTACTTTGGAAATTGAGTTAACATAGTTTCGATAACGGCCGGGTCCCAACGTTGCGTACGCGCACGCCTCGGCATTGTATCACAGTGGGGTAGCATGCGCCATCGATGATTCGCTGTCGTCGAAAGTTTTATCGGCTATAGGCGATCTTCCACCACGCTGGTCAAGTGCGGGTCGAAAAGTTTTTTTTTTAACTCTATTATATTTTGTAGTATTTCTGACGATTATTCGCCTATTGTTTATTAATTTAATGTAAATTTGAAGCTAGCTAATTTTGGCGTGCATTGGTTGTGTGAATATAACTATAATACCAATCTACTGGGTCATTATTAAGACACTAAAAGTTCAATTTGAAACTCCTGCCGACACACTTTGTTAGTGAATCTGTTTATGATGAGGAACAAACCATTTTTTTTCTGTTAACTATTTTCTTTTTGTCTTTTTGTAGGTAACACTGTATTTATTGTTGAGAAATAATTTCTTTAAACCGAATACGATAAAGGGTCGCAACCACAATTGAAATTTTAGCATGATATGTTAATAAGTTAAGTATATTACCTGATTAATTATGTGCTGGCTTGATTTATTTTCCGATGAGATCGGAGGAACACTGGCGGAAAGTTCTGTGGTATTGGTGATTGTTTATGCTTTTGGGGTCATCGCTGTAATGGTAAAAAAAGGCAAATCGGGTCGAGAACGTTTAGGAGTCAGGCGGAGCAAAACTCTGGGTCTTTGATTTTATCGCGATTTTAAATCTTCTGCCATAGTAGCAACATGGCAGATGAAGTACACATCTCGTGCAGTTCGTGTCTCGATTCGGTATTAGCTGATGCGAGTGGACGCGGTAGACATGCGAGATCAGCTTATCGTCTTTTGTTCATGGTACTTTGCGTTTTCAAAGTTTTGTAGCTTTATAGAGACATGGTACACAGGGTGTTCTTTGGAGAGTCACCTCGCTGTCTCGACGCTGCCTACTTACACACAAACTGGGAAACCTTTTTTTTGGATTCGGGTACGGGAGGAAATATCCAAGACCAGAACGGGCAAGATGTGTCGTGGATGTGTAAAACTTTCGTCGTATTCTGATTGTTTTTATTACAATGCCTGCACACCGACCAAGTTTCGAAAGTAATCAAAATCACCCGGCACCATGTCGTCGCAGCCGCCGACATCATCCGCCTCGAGCACAACTACACCGTGGAGCCGGTGAAGAAGGAGCCGCCGGAGACCGCGTCCCGCCTCAACGTGCGCCAGCTGGTCGACACGCTCGGATACTTGTGAGTGCCGCTAGCGTTGTGGCTTCAGTGAGGACATTGTAGTCCATCTTTTTGTACGCAATAACAAAGGTACAGAGGCGACTTTTGAATCCACTGATTTGTATGGTGAACTTGACGTCACGCTTGTAATCCCCGAAAAGGTGTGTGTGTGTGTGTGCACGAGCGCGTGCGTGCATGCGTACGTGCATGTGTGTGTGTATGTTTCTTTTGTAAGCCAATGACACTCTTAACATTAGACAACATGACTATGCAATAATTACCACTGTAGTTAATATTTCAAACTGCGTGAAGGGATGCTCAAGGCCTCTTAAATTCATCTTGAAGTCATTGTTGCAATGTATATGATCACCGTTTGGGGTTTGGTTCTGACCATCGTTTCTCTCGTTCAGATCGCTGAAGAATCTGCAGAAGAAGCAGCTGTGGGTCGTGAAAGTGGAAACGGACAAGGCGGAGGCCTCCATCACGCAGTCGGAGCAAGTGATCACCAAGATGCAGGACCCCAAGCAAATTATTGAGGTGATATTATAGTTATTGGTCATTCAACGTGCGTCCAGAACCGTGGTGATGGTGAGAATGTGGTCACACCAACTTGTGATGCTCGCAGTGACTCAGCGGAACACAGATTTAGTAGGAAACGGGAATGCATGTCACCAGACAAAAAGGAGTGGATAAATGCCAGCGAGTTTCGCGTAAAGGTTAAGTTGATTCAATGCTAGAGTATCAATTAGCTATTTTATTCACAATCGGAGTGCTGAACATCATGTAAGAGAATCACTAGAAGTAATTGTAGACTCAATGTGTCTCTGCATGTGTGGGCTGATTTCAAGAGTTCTGTGAATCCGGTTTATCCTCAGGTGTATTTACCGAGGAATGGTTCTGGTTATCATAATATAATACGACTTTCAGATCATCCCTCAACCGTCGACCGTGGAAGACGAGCCCCAAGCTGAGGTGCTGCACATCATGGAGGACGGCCAGATCGGGGATAACTTTATATACGAGATCGCGGAAGAACAGGAGATAGCCATGGAGGAGGTCAAGGAGATTCCGTCGGAGAATACAGAATGGATGGTCAACATCACCCCAGAGACGGCCAAACACAAATATGCTTATATCAAGCATTGTAACACCGGTCAGTCGGTTTTTTATCTTTACTCAAACTTTTCTTCTTGTTGATATCTTTACACATTTCTCTGTAGACGTTTTTTGCCAATATTCGATATAAAATACTACACTTAAATAAATATTTTTACTTAAACACTTTTCCTTGCTCGCAGGTAAGAAAAAACGCCACTTCACAGCGGACGTGAACGAAATAACCTTCCAAGGGGACTTCGAGAACTACTACATCCTGCCCGACGTGGACCCGTCCGTGGGCGTGGAGATCACCACCAGCTACGAGCCGGAGAGCTTCGTCGTGGAGGAGTACCAGCACCTGGTGCTCGAGGACCGGCCGCGCAAGCGGTCCCGGGACCCCGGCGACCCGGCCAAGAAGAAGAAGAAGAAAGTCGCCTCGCCCTCGGTCCGGGAGCAAGTGAAGCAGATACAGATCAAAAACGAAATAGGCGAGGACTGGGTCATAGACAACAGCGTGGCGTACGACCAGGACCCGTCCGAGGACTACGACGACAAGAAGGCGGCGCGGGTGCGTCGGAAAAATAAGAAATATCTCGGCTACGACTTCGTGACCTAGCTCTGTGCCGCGGCCGCGGACCCCTATCATAAATAGAACTTCAATGTTATTGCTACCATTGCGTAATACACTAATTTATACTCTCACAAGTAATTCATTCTGGATCGCTCGTGTGTCGTCGAAGTATCGCTTTGTTTTCGGGCGGTCCTGTTATAAAAATTAAAACTTCCATGTTTGTAATGCATCGTGCGGTCAGTTTGTGTGCGGGCGTGAAAGCGAGCTTTTGTAAACGAGTGTCGCGTGGGTTTGTCTCTGAGGGAGACATGCGCGTGCGATTGTTATAATAATAAAGAAAATGATGTTGAAAACGACGCTGCGGCTCGGCGGGAGAGTTTCCGTGTGCAAAATTATTAGGGCGGTATTTCTTTTGTCAAATCGAACGCCCGTCGACACTATCATGGAATATATATGTGTGTATATACATATTGTAACTATCTGTATTTTTAATATACATATGATGGTTAAGCGAGAACGGTGTTTGGTCAACTATCTCCCCGAATACATCGGCTTCGTTACAGAAAGAGATAGGGTTGTTGAAAATAAGCTCAAACCGAGACTAAATTACGAGGACGGTAAAGGGGAAGAGAGGGAGGGGGGCTGTCACCGGGTTAAATGCGATCATTCGTGCAGTATCCGTCAATAAATCTCGTCGCTATGTTGACATGCCCCGTTAGCCTGACCGCCGCGGGTCCTGCCATGACCTGGCAGGCTGGCCGTCGCCGGTCCGGAGCTCCCGCTGCGAGCTCCTCGGCACACAGACAACACAATAACTTGCTTAGGATGAATTAATAATTATATGTAATGTTAAATTGATTTTTAAGTTTTTCATTTTTTATCTTGTCTATTCGCTTTATTTATAACTTAATTCACTAGGAGTATAACGAAAGTGTGATCTTAATAAATTTTAACGAGGTCATTATATAGTTGTTTCGTTAGTTTTGTCTGAAATCGTAATATTATGGTGGTCTTATTTATTACGTTTTCAAATGAAAAAAACGGGTTTTTGAAAAAAAATCTGTCTGCGCACAGTGAGACCGGGACGCTGTGACAGTGGACTGTTGAATACAATACTTTATGGACGTTCAGCTGTCATAATAGATTTTTTAACAGACATCGCTGTAATCGAAATTGTGTATTGTAGATTTTGTTTTTTTTTTTTGTCATATATATAAATATATATAATTAGTCGGTATTTGGTATTTTCAAGGTATTGTATTTTTGTTCTCCTATTTTTTTTTTCAAAACTCGATTTAATTTTTCTTTTATCCTCTATGTTATTTGTCGCATCGCGCGCGATCGATTGGCGTTACACGTGGTTTTGTGCAATTTGTTCTCTTTTTTGGTTGGGTGTTGGAAGGTAACAGCGCGTCGTGCAGTGCACCGGCGGAGCCCGGGCGGCTCGCGCACGGGCCGCGCGCACCAATAAATCGCGGACTACCGGAGAGGGTCTTTTTATTTACCGACACTGTCACATCCCACTGCCGAGTGGCCCGCCCTGGGCCCTGGCCCTTATCGCTGTTCGCGGCTATTTTTGGTCTTCGTCGCAGGCCCTGGGCTTACTCAAGTACCTCGGAATTATCTATTTTTAAGAAATCCACATAGAAAAATCAAAAATCGACAAACCTTGTCGGTAGATCTTTTGTATTCTCTATTGTTTTAAAGTGACAGAGAAAACCAAACACCGACATCGCGTCGCGCATCTGCTCGCTGTGTCGCCGTACTCTTGAAGTATTCAATAAATAAAGGAAAAATATATAATGGAAGTTCATTGGAAGTTCACCCGCTAGTGGTGTCGAGGGGCGAGGGGTGGGCGGGGGAGCATTGCCAGTGGGTGCGTCGAGGAGTGGTTGGCCGTTTTAAAGGTAACGTATTGTAGCAACATGTTCAACGCCAGCTGGTCGTTGACTGGCGGGTGGCTTCAACGCCGTCTCAAGCCACACCGGCCGCTGCCGTTATAGTGCTTAGTATAGTTAGTACTTATAGTGCCAAAAACAAATTGCAATGAATCCTTCATGCCATTCTCTCGACATCGTCGGCCTGATCGAGTCCACAGCTGGACATGGCTCTTTTCATAGTGTTTCGCCCACTTTCCCCACGCGGGCACGCACCCCACGTCTCTCGACATGATTACCGATGGTCTTGCGAGCTCATCCAGTGGAAATGTTTCAAATGCGTTTTTGTACGAGGACATGTTTTTTCTGTTGGTTAAATTTTATCGATGGTGCAAAAAAATCTGCGAACTGACCCGCTTTTTTAGGATAAAGGTTCATGTATGATCACTTGAGACTGATCAGCGTTGAGAATTGTGAATTTGATTTTTGATGCCAAAAAATATGAAGTTAATGTAGAAATACACCTAAATTTATGGATCGGAAGAAATAACGTAGATTGAAATTATGCCTCTCGTATGCTAACAGACAACAGTTTTGGCAAATTGATCTATTTGAATAGACTTTGTTTTCGAGTTTTTTTTTTTCATAAATATTAGCTATAAAGTTTGACTCCTTTCAAATTTTTATTTCATTTGTTAATGCATAAACGGATGTATTTACTGTTAATCTTAATAATATAAAAATCCATGTGAAAGAGAGAGAAATTAAATGAACGGGGAGGTGTTCACGCTAATATTGGAATCGGCGACATGCGCCACACTTAAAATACGACGGGTGTAACCGTGTCCTTGCGCTATTTACGGATATTTCATGCAAATAAATAAATATATCAATGAGCCAGTGGATCAACATCAAGTAAAATATCAAAATGCCGGCACGCCTCCAAAACGTATTTTGAAAATTCTTATTGTCATGATTTTGCATTTTGAAATTTTTTATTGAATCGTATGTTACAAATGTTATTATTACAGTTAACGCTCGCCTAAATTAAAGATTCGGATTAGCTATGATCATGATGAATGTAAAAATTTTACATTATTATTGTTAATACATAGTGTATTCGTGATTATTATATATTCGTATTTATTAAAGTGCAGTTTTATTGTGTCTCTCTGTAATAGTGTCGAGACACTGTCCCGGCGGCGTCCTCGCAGTGGCTTCAGCGTGGTCACAGGACGCTTCCTCGAGGCGTTTCAATCGCATCGTAAAGTTCACCTAAAATAACTCTGTTCTTGTGGGCCCAGCTCGAGCGGTGCCACTTCGCATATGCACCATTCTAATTAAATGCTAGTCATTTAAAACCGAAATGGATTTTGTATAAAAATATCTCTAATAACATTACTTGTACTGTCCCTCGCTATTTACCCATTACACCGTCTGATACTAGCTAGTATTTTAATATATATTTTTCAATAAATATTAACTAAGAACACTGTCTATATAAAATTATGTAATTTTTAAATTTATTTTCATTTTCTATATTCTTGCTGCATGAAAGTGACGATACCTGGTTACTGCATATATTGTCTCGTCGACAGCACGCAGTATGTTATACTTGTATTTGTATTGTGTCGTCTCGCGGGTCCATTCGTTTGGATGGCACTGGTGGTATTACGATAATCACGGATACGATTTGTGGTTTGTCCGCCAAAGAGTCGCCGACTTTACTCGCAAGCGTGCCGCCGACGCCGCCGTCGCCGGAGCGCCCGCCGCGAGGGGCCGCGCCCCGCCCGCCGGCGCAGGCAGCGCTGGCTGTATATTGTTAGTTTATCAACCCACGTGTTATACCGGTCTCCTAGACATACGAGTGTTGAATCATGGTGTATAATAATAATAATAAATAATTAGGTAATTAACGTTACTTTTATTGGTCTTTTCCCAAACCCTATCCTATACAGTTTTTTTTTTCTTTGCACCTAATATTTTTAATCCTATATTTTTACTAGTCTCCAAAAGTTGACTAGCGGAGGACGCCAGTTAATCTCGTAGCTGACATTCATTTGTTTACAAAGTATTTTTTAAAGTAGTAATTAAAATTATACATTTAGTTTCTATCTTACTTTAACGCTCTCCTTAGCCGTAGTAAAATCCTTCTCTTAATCTCGGCGAGTTATATTTCTCAGTAATTTGGCGTGGTCCGGTTGGTCCAGGTCCTCGTACGTCCGGGACACTGCACGCAGTGCTTTTAGTTCGTTGCGTCCGTTTGCCGACGTTTATTATCGACGTAAATTTGATTGTGAATGATTTAAGACACTATTCATTGAACCACAAATATTGGAATTGCCCAGTCTCCCCTTTTATTCGGAAACGTGAGAAATAAAACAATTTTTTAACCGTGCACAATCACCATTTACTCAATATTAAATTGCAAAAAGTAATAATAATGCGTTCATGGTAATTCATTTATAAAAAAAAAGGAATAACATAATGTATAATAACTTTCTAAAATGAAGAAAAAGCGCAAATATGCTTGGTAACAAGACATTGTCATAACGTTTTTAGAAAAATATAATTGAAATTATTACTATCTTGTGTCAATAAAACATTTCATTGGTAATAATAGCGACTTCGAAGAATTTCTAAACGGTGACCACACAATGCCGTCAGTTTCCTTAAAAATATCACGAAATCTAATTCTAACATAAAAAAAATCACCATTCGAATATTCTTAATATTCAATTTTAAACAATAATACAATATGTACAGGTTACATAGAAAACAGAACACCAGAATGGTACGACAATGAATCGCTCAAAAATCGTCTGTAAACAAGAATTCAATCGGGGCCACGCTTACAAAATGGCGCCGACCCGAACACTCCACGCGCTACACACAAACGTCATATAAACACGTACTCTGAAAATGTTTATGTACAAGAAGAAACACTCCCTGCCTCCCGCACCTGGCGTTTCTATCGACAGTCTTAATATTTTTAGTTTCCCACGGTTTCACTAGCAGCGCAAATTACAATACAAAAAAACATCAACTATGTATAATTTTTTTATACATCGCAATTTCCCAGAGATGTGTGGAGGTCCACAACTCTTTTTTTGAGGTATAAAAGTTGAGAAAAGTAGCAATAATTATATGTAGGTAACTTAGGTATGCAATAGATATTCCGTAAATTAAAAAAAAATGTCAATATATCGTTTGTAAATATATTAAACGAAATTAAATATACATGAGCTCCATCGGTCTTAATTTTCCTTATTTAAAATATTCGACATCACAATTTGAATTGCTTTATTATAATATTATCAAGTTACCAGTAACATACAGTATGGGCGAAAAATACCCGGTATTAACACGTACTCTACAGAAAAATAGACTAAGCCTCGTCACTAAACCTTCAATTCGTTGATCAAGCGTTAAAAAATACAGCGTGCCCAAATATTTGAGGACTATAATCAAGAGTATTAATATTCGTAAAAAGACCATCGAAATAATACATTATGTACGTCCCTGGCAGGCCACCAGTAATGGCGGCGACGTTGCCATGGTAACGTTGTTCTCACACCGACTCACAGATGGCGCTGTACCGCGGGCAAATAAAGTATACATTGCATTTCACTCATTACAATATCATTTTACACGAATATAAATCTCCATGACGTCGCGAAGCTTGTAAAAGAGTTGTATATCAATAACGGTACCATTCCTTGCTAAGTAAATATTAATTTAAAAAAATGTATTTTATATGGATTGCTGTCATTAGTAAACGTTCGAATTTCGAGTGCTTTATATTTTTTTTACATAATTTCATAGCTCCATTTAAATTGTTCCTTTATTATTATTACTTTCTGTTCTTAATATGTACTTTTTTAAAATTTTGCATATAATTGAGCATAATGTCAGAAATAAAAATAAAACATTGTTTTGTCTTCGTTTCCTCGACAGTCAGAATATTTCAGTTATTTAGAAAACTTTGTATTTACAAAACTAAGAGGTTGACCTCACAAGAAACGATAATCTACTACTAAAAAATTGAATAATCATTTTTTAGTAAAAAAATTGCTAAATATTCCAATTTCAAATTCTTTTAGCTCTAAAGCAAAAAAAAACTTATTTTTAAAGAATATCGTTCCCCTTTGTTAACAATTCACATCCCTATAGAGATTCTTGTGAACAGTTATAAACAAAATTGATTGAAGCATTATGGCTGAAAGGCGATCTTGTGTAATATGAAATTTCATGCAAAAAAATATTTTTGGAATTAATAGTTTAGATACAAAAACGCGTCCAATCTACAGAACAAGTAGTCTTTGGCTACCAGCTTACGACCGTTGTCTGTTCAAACACTGCTATAACATAAAGCACAGCCATCACGATAATTCATCACATGACTCCCCGACAACAATCACAATTTGCTCGCTACATTATTTGATTTGTCAGTGATATGGTGAGGCACCTTGACATATTACAGCCTATAGCTATCAGTAACGTAAAATCACACCTGTAGTACCCGAAGAGGTAGGCAGAGGAATGTAGAACACTCCGACGTTTCACCGGTTACGTCTACGTGCCCGCGGGCGGCTGCGCGCCGCGGGCGGGCGCGGGGGCGGAGCCGGCGGGCGGCGGGCAGCAGGCGCAGCGCGCGCCGGGCCGCGGCTGCGCGCACACGAGGCGCGGCGCCTCGTCGGGCAGGCGCAGCACGCAGCGCTCGTGCGCCTCGCGCACGTGCGCCTTGAGGTCGGCGAAGCGGCGGTACTGGCGCTCGCACAGCGGGCAGTCGGCCTGGTACTTGCGCTCGCGGTGCGCGAGCCACATGTGCTCCCACTTGTCGCGCAGGCGCGGGAACGGGCGCCGGCAGACGGGGCAGTGGAAGCGCGCGCGGTGCTTCTCGTGCGCCGAGCGCACGTGCTTGTTGAGCGCCGACTGCGTGTAGAAGACGCGCGCGCACCGCGCGCACACCAGCGGCTTCGTCGTCTCGTGCAGCTGCCGCCGAGGAAGCGGCGTGTTAGTCAATATTATCACGAAGAGACTTTTAACCTGTTATGTTTTACGCCCTATTGAATAGGAGGCTTGTCTAGTATTCTAATAATAGGAATCTGGAGTCAGAGAACTCCAACAATACTTTGCCCAATTCAGAGATTTAATCTAAAAACGCACAACTCTTGTAAAGAGGTAAGCGCCAAGGTTGAAATGGAGGATCCTCGAAGTGTGGGGTTGATGTCTGACCACTATGCGATCACTGAGAATTTATAGAGCTATACATTTAAATTAAATATTTTTGCGTCCCACATTCAATTGTGAAGTAGCTCGTGTCAGCCACCGCAGCCCACGGGTGTAGCTGACCGCCGGTCATCGTGATATTGCCTCGTTCTTGTCTCTCTTTGTACGATAAATATCATTTGAAGCTGAACCTTGCCGGCTGATGCAATATACAGTGCCTATTGCGTCCTACCTCCATGTGCCTGTCGAGGGACTGCGCGTTGTGGAACTTCTTGTCGCACACGAGGCAGCGGTACACGGACAGGTTGTGCACCTTCTTGTGCTTGGAGAAGTTGCTGGAGTCGCTGAAGGACTTGGCGCACAGCTCGCAGCGGTACAGCGGCAGCAGCGCGTGCTCGCGCATGTGGTGCTTGTAGGTGTCGGCGCGCACGAAGCGCTCGCCGCACAGCTGGCAGCGCAGCGCGCGGCACTGCGGCTTCCGCACGAACGCGTCCGCCAGCAGGTGCTCCACGGTGTGCCGCTTGCAGTCGTTGACGCGCGCGAACTGGCGCGCGCACACCACGCAGCGCCGGCCCGCGCCCTCGCGCCCGCGCGCCGCCTCCGCGCACTGCAGGCTGTCTGCGCGAGCGGCACCGGCGAATTATGAATATGTTGTACGATGTTTTAAAGCGTGTCATCACGATATAATCAGCTTGCCCATGCGAAAAATCTTATATATGTATATGGGAAACCCGTGAATCACATCAGGTCTGTGAAGATAGACATATTTATCGCTCGGCGCCTTTACCTCGGGCAGCGAACGACCCGTCTCGTCAACACAAGAGCCGATCAACCCCGCCCGCACTCACTTAACGCTCTCCGCAGCACCTCCGCGCTGTACAGCCCCTCCATGTTGTCTTCGGCGTCTATCAACATCTGCGCCGGCTGCTCCTTCTCCACCCTGATCTCCAGATGCGTCTCCCAATGCTGGAAACATACCCCGAACGTCTCCGGTGATAATCTGGTCCACAATTTGTGTACATTATTACAAACTCCCATAGTGGCCAGCCTCAATCGCAGGACGCCACACACACTCGGCCGACAAGGACGTCGGGCCGCATACATCTCCCTCACAAAACACAGTACAGCCATACAAGCGGGACGAAAGCCAAGCCACCTTCAAGTAATCCTTGGGCTCGAAGGTGTTGTAGCAGTCCTTGCAGGTGTTGAGCCTGGTGCCCTGCATGCTGTCGCGGATGGTGCGCGTCTTCAGGAACTGCTTGTTGACGTGCATCATGAGGTGCGCGGCCATGCGGCCCAGGTTGTCGAAGCGGCGCAGGCACTGCGGGCACGCGTGCCGCTGGTGGCCGTGCGCCCTGTGGAAGTGGTTGGCGTAGCGCAGGAACGTGTCGAAGCCGCCGCGGCACTTGGAGCAGGCCACGGCGCCGGCGCGCGGCGCGCGCGCGGGCGCGCACTCCTCGCGGTGCCGCTTGTACTCCAGGTAGTTGCCCTTGAACCTCTTGCACTTGCAGGTGTACTGCGCGCTGCCGGACCAGGTGCCGGTCAGATAGTACGTACAATTAGTACAATGTTATCATTAGAGAGCAGCTGAGAGAGATGATCCGATGCCCGACATCTAGATCAAAGTTAACAATACAGACTAAAAAAGAAGTAAAATCAGATATCTTCCAATTTAAAATGAACGCCCCTAATTGTTTTCTGTGTGTGAAGGTACGTAAATGTTGCAACATTGCACTTGTGTGCGTGCGGCGACTTCACTGCAAACTTGGACTCGACTTCACGCTGAGAAGTCAACTGATCGGGCGATTAGTGCGTCGATTGAGTTACTACGGCGACGAGCGCACTTTTTGCAGTTCGCACTGGTTCATCGACTAATCTAGGAAGGTAGGCAGGAAGCAACGAGTGCGGAATATCTCTATCCTTAAAAACCAGGCTTGAGCTCCTTCCACAGTTATTATTAAAAAACATTATAGGTACTCTTTTTTTTAATATCTATTAACAGCGTTACTTCCAATACAAGCTTAGTGACATACTTTTCATCTATAAAATACAAAATTTTAATCAATTTCTTTATACCGCTATCGTTCATTAGTCACTTAACAAAAGTCGTATTTACACCTCAAGAAGAAGTTATGAAAATAACGCAGTCACTTTATAAATGGAACTCGGCAAGAGAAGCAATGGAAACGAACTCACATTTTCCTTCTCTTCCGCCTGCTGTCTCCACAGCTGGCGCTCCAGGACTGGTCGCTGTCGTGCCGGCCGTCCTCGACCTCGTCCTCCGAGGCCGCGGCGCCGTCCCCGGAGCCCGCGTCGTCCTGCTCGGCCTGCTCCTGCGAGTCGTCGCTCGCCTTCAGCGCTTTGTCACCGTCGTCCTCCGAATCCGTCTATCGAGGGAAAGAAGAGAGAAGACAAAAGAATAAGACGAATGAATTATTAGATAAGTCTCTTAACGGCAACTTGGTGTAGGGAATCTTGTAGTGTGACGAAGCCATAGGTATATATATGCACAAAAAGCCTAACATCACTCTTATAATCCCCGAAAAAGTAGGCAGAGGAACATAGAACGCTCCCACGCTTCCCAGTTACATTTAAGTCCCACTATGATGCTGAGTCTATAGCCATACACCGGGCACATTTCCTGACTACGAATCACTACTAGAAAACATGTGTTGTGCCCGAGCCGGGATTTCAATCCACGACCTCCCGGCCAGCTACCACACTCGCAACCACCACGACCAGCGACCGCTATGTCTGTCTATTGAAGGGGCTCACGTGGCGGGCGGCGAGCGTGCGGCGGCGGCGCGCGGCGCGCATGGCGCGCACCTCGCCGCACTGCTGCTTGTGCGCCTTCATCCTGCTGTGGATGCCCACGTAGCCGCAGCGGCACACGTACTTGGCCAGCCTGCAACGAGCGCGCCGACCGTCGTGCTCGCTCAACCTCAGTAGCACACCATGGCTGACAGCGTCCGCTCATAATAACACAGCCCACCACGCTGGCTCTGTGCGAACTGGCTGACCTAACACACCTAAGGATGTTGCCCTTGTAGTTTGAAGTTCAGTGTTTTGCCCCAGAGGCCGGGGTCTACATCCAAGAAAATACCTCACGTTTCAAGGTTAAATATAACTTGCTATCATGGACAATATCGTGGGAAAACCTGCACAGCTTAGTTCTCAAAAGAAAAGGTCCCCTGAGATCTCGTCCAGCGTGTGATGGTCTCATTCTGCGAGGAGACCCGTGTTCTAACAGCGGAATAATAAGAGTCGAAAAAAATCTAGCGTATAGAACAACTTGAAATATTTCTAGCCTGCTCTAAAACACGAGCTGCTAGCTGGACTGCCGAATTCAAACGACTCAGGAGTTTCACCGATGAGGGCAGGTCTATGTTCAGCGGCAAATTTATAAAGGCTGGTGAACGACGGTGGTGGTGGAACTGGTGATATACTTAATATATGCACGTACTGCTTCCGGACCACGCCCGTATACTTCTTGCGCGACGGCTCCGCGGAGCTGCTGCCGTCGCTGTCGTCGCTGCCGGCGCTGGAGGGCACGGATATGACGTCGGCCTCGGGCTCCAGTATCACCACATCCTCGGCGGACGCCGCGCCCTCGCTCCTGCCGTCCTCTGCCGGGGCAGGCACCTCGTGGACCGGGTCCGCCTGCTCCACCGTTATCAGATCCTGCAATGGAAGAGGGAATGTTGCGTCTAGGCGAACGGTGTTTGTTTGGGGTTACAAAGTGTAGGATAAGAAAATTTTACGAAAAAAAATTACGAAGTGATGTAAGCCATGCCATTAATTATTAGACACGATATCTATTTTAAATTTACTTGATTTTCGTATAAAAAATTCTTGACATTTTATACAGGATTAACTGTTTTTTTGCAACTCGAACAATAAAAGTATTTATCGAGGGCCCACAAATTTTAGTCGGCGGTGTATATGATGCGAGGAACCAAATATAAATATCCACCTACCCGCAAAGTTCTGATACTAGATATTTGTATATGCGGGGCCATTTTGATGTCCTTTTCCTCTTTGACTTCGGGCAGATCGGCGAAGTACAATGTTTCTATCGCGTCCGCACAGGAATCTGCCGGCTCTTCTTTCACGGTGACGTTCGGCATCGACGGAAGCGCGCGCGTCGATTGTGGCTTAGATTTCTTCAAAAGAGACTGATTGTTCCCAACAGCAACCTCTGCGACCACTTGCGCTATCTTCTGATCGTCTGCAATGCAAGAATACTGATGTCCTATAAAAAGGACGCAACAGCCAATCGATATTTGGTCAGCTCCCCCCGCCTGGAACCATCAGTACTGGTCTTTGAACTATTCTTGCGCTGCAAAATTCTATTTCGGCTACTACCCTTACCAGACAGATATCTCTTTGGTGTGACTACAATTATTCGCTTCGCCATCGCCGCGCCGAGCCGCGGGCGAGCGGTGGCGCTCCCCACTGTAAACGAGCCCGGGTTAGTACCTGGAACTTTTCTCTTTCATATAATTTACTCCAAATAACTAACGCAGGAAATATTTACATAGCATCCGCTAAACATCAATTACTACCGGTTCAGCTTGTAGATGGAACCGTTACCCACGCGGGGGTACGGCCCAGCAAGCGTGCCACATGCTGCGTTACATTTCGCGTACAATCAGGCGAGATTTAGTCAAACGCGACAGCTATGGCGGCACGGTTTGTGGACACAACCAAGTATCAGGTCGGTTAAGCCAAGGAGCCAAAGAAGCTTCACGCATCGCGACGGGAGGCTCTAGTCTCTAGGTCACTACCAGGCCACATCAATGCAAGCACGCACATAGCTGCCAGAACTACACATCTACACTCCGACAAGGTGGCCCCGAGGAACGCGCCTCGGCTCTCGGCAGATCGGCATCGTCGACGAAACCTGCCCTCCCATCTACTTTAAATCGAACAGACTATTCGCTGGATCGGCAGCGATCTGTGGTCGATGGGTGGCCAACTTTCATTTCATCACCAAATCATTCCTTACATTAGACGTGGATGTCGGATTTTTTATAGTTGTGTCACATGCAGACTTTTCCGTGCCTCAACCATCCAGAACTATATTTGGTCTACCCTTATATTGAGTATAATATAGAAAGATTTCTATATCTGTTTACATAATTACGCAAGTATACAATTTAACATAAAACTAAAACGAAGACAGATTCGGCCTTCACTTGCAAATCTACAGGTTGTCAAGAAGTTGGAACATATGACCCAAAGTCCCAAGATAAAACAAATAACCAAGTAAATAAAAAGTCTAAGACTAAATTGTGTAAGACTAATAAAAAAAAACATCCCGAGAATAACGTAAAACTACCTACCGTATGCAACAAGTCCTACAACAAATCCTAGAAATTATGGAAAGAATGAGTGTCATAAATAGGGATAAACTACAAAGCTCCTCCATGCTAAGATAACGCTGAACTACTGTGAATATAGCCTGCTAAAGAAATGTACAAACATTTGCCACTAGCAATACCTGTCAGGTATGGAATGTGACCATACTAATTGTACTATGAAGTTTGGAGAGAAATATATATTAAAAAATATATACCTTCGTAATTTGGAACAGGAGACTTTTCCAAACATAGCTTTGGTAGAATTACCTGAAAATTACAATGGAAAAGATAAAGAAATATGTTAACGAGGGTGGTTACTTCAAGCAGACTTTCTAAGATGTCTCCTGAGGTATAGAGTCAGGGCGGAGTAAGAACACAATCCTCGACCACGAGCGAAAATACAGGGTGTCGCAAGTGGCAGGTTCCATGTCCTTTGCCTTTGGGCCGCAGCGCAAGCTCTGCTCTGCAATCCCCAACACACACGCCCAGCGTGTAGATTGTGGGCATACCCCTCAAGGGATGTCTGTGTCCGCCAGTGGGCAGCAATAGGCTGATGATGACAATAATCCTCGCAACAGACAACAGTATGTAACCTGGCCAACTTACTCACATCTCTATCAACTGACCGAACCTTTGCCAAATATTAGGAAAGTATTTGGCAGCAAAAAACATAAATCTAAGCAATTAAAGCTTTCAGAAGGCTTCTGATTAAATATTTAGATAATAAAAGATGTGGTTCTGAAGCTGTAAAAGATGAGTATTATAATACCCAACAAACTTACAAAGATTTCTAACATTGAGTTACATCCAAAAAATACATGTTTGATTTACGGCCAATGTGCAGGGTTTCTGGTTATTAGTTTCATTATATGTACAAACAACAATATTACAATATCATCATATTGGTTATCATAGCTCCAAAAAGAATTGTTGATGTTAAGCAATTGTTGATATAAGTCTGTCATATTTTGTGAGTTGAGAAACTAAAAATACATGAATACTCACCATTTCTAAATACTTGAACTTCTTCTCGAAGGGTCTACTGTGGACAGTTTGAGTGTGGTATTTTATAGAAGACTCATCTGGGTAATACCGGCCCTCAGTACACTCAATACATTTGTACATCAGAGCAAACTTTTGTGTGTGCTGCAACATGTGGGAGGGCTCCATGCATATCGCCATTAACTCCTTGTCACATAACCGACACTTGGCGGCCTCATGATAGTTATTGACGTGAATCTCCTTGTAGATCTTTTTCTGGAAACTTCTACCGCAGTAGTTGCAGCCATAATTGTTTGTGCGCTTCTCGCACGTATGAAGAGGTGCCAGAATGAAAGTTTTCAAGCAGAACTTGCACTTATTAACGTGCCATGGCATCACGACGTCAGATCTGACTTCGTGTGTTGTCCGTAAATGCTTGTAAAGGGTTGATTCTGTATAAAACCCACATTTGCAAATATCACATGCCACTATTCCTGACTGTCCCTCAGTGACAACCAATTTTTTTTTGTGTTTACATTTCATTTCATGCAAACTCAATTGGTAGCACGTGAAAAACGATTCTTTACAGCCCAAACATTTGTAAGACATCTTATTGGCGAACACATGGTCCTTAGCCGGTTTATCACACTTTTGGCAGTCACTGAGGGGGAATTTTATTATTTTTTTAAATGGATTGCACTGAATATACACAATATAGCATTCATCGTTCTCCTCTTCGAGGTCTAATTGGAAGTTTATCGTTCTCAAATGTCGTGAGATGTGTTCTTTGAATTCATACATGTGCCACCAAGACAGTCCACAGCTGTAACACTTGTACAGTAAAGGTGAACTTCTTACTGCTGTATTCATCTCATACCATAATTTCCATTGCTCGAAAATATTTTGCAAAACTCTGTCTCTAACATCCAACTTTGGTTCATCGAGCACCCTGCCCACATAGTTCCTGGTCTCCTTCGCCAGGATTCTATCGGCCGTTTTTGTAGACCTAATCAGTTTTTCGGTAATCCTTTGAATCATCAACTTATTTGTAACATATTCTGTAAATTTCTTGCCAGTATCCATTTGAGCATTCTGTGTATTTACATTTATGTTATAACATTGTGTTGCCTTTGCAGTAACTAGAGTTTTAGGTTTAATAGTTGGCTTAAAAATATTTGAAGTGGTTGCATCAACGGTGACCACACCTGCTGACATGTCAGCATTTGTAACCCTACTATCATTATCAGTCATCGGTGTAGCGTAATTATCATGATTTTCATCAGTCGCAATATCATCACACTCCTCGACTTCTATCTTGACTGAGAACTGCATTGGTGGCTTCGGTGCAGATACTAAAGGGTGTACATGATCACTAGTATCTGTTTCTGACTTAATCGCTGGTACATCTATTGAGGAGTCTATTTCCGTCTTAACTACTGACGTGGCATTTTCTATTGAGTCCATTTGTGATGGTAATAATGGTGTTTCAGCAACAAGAGAGCTTTCTTCTGCGGGTTTTGGTTTGTAATCTTTACTGTTAAATGAATCCGAATTTATATTATCACCTGATTGAATTTCTGTTTTCCTTTCTATTTCCTCATTGATCTGCAACGAATAAACAAATTTTTAACATAAAAATTTGTTTAGTCAGTAACAGTTATTGCCAATGGTTGTTTCTTTTAGTTCCCATATTGGAATAAAAACCATTTAATCTTTCAAAATCGAATGTTAATACATGGCTTTAACTTTATGTCTCCATTTTTTTTATTAATTATAGCTAAATATTTCCTTATAAATTGTACCGGGAGGTACAAGCAAATTCGATTTATAAGGAAATTGACACGATGGACATAATCTAACTCAAAAATATTTACATTCGAAACTGAAATATAAGTATTACAACATAATATCATACCTGTCTATTCTTGAAAGGATAAGCAGAAAAGTGTAGCACACTACCACAGGTTGCCATTTATGTTTTGTAAAAGAAAATTATCCTTTTACACTTAGCCCACTTAGGACAATTTGAGATTGTGTCACTACTGAGACCTTCAAGTGAGAATAAAACAATAATACTTCATGTGACCTGACAATCGAACTACAGATATTTTGGACAGCAGTTATACTGATGACCACCACACAAAACATTGTTTAAACCATTCAATCACTCACTCACTCTGTCATTATTTTATTTTTAGTTCTATAAAAACAGTAACTTTACACTGCTATTATTAACTTAACATCACATCTAGTCCTCCTCCAAACAATAAGCAGTTAAGTGTACCACAAATTGCCTGTCATGTGACAGGTTTCCATTGAAAAAGGCACCCCCTTTCCCATTGGAAATGGAAACATGGCCTATTTCCTTACACAAGCCACATACTCTGATAGTTATTGACAGCCGGCACACATTTTCTGCTAAGCAGATGCTCAAGAATAGTTAACATCAATTGAAATATAAAAATAATCTATCAAAGTTTTATTAAACTATAATTGTAAATGCAATCAAAATCTGATCAGCCCACTGAAACAATATATAGAAGGACCCAAAAACAAAGCCCCTTGCATAATTTTGTATAAATAATACATTTAAAAAGTTTACAGGAGAATCTATTTATAAAAGAAAATGGAACTGAAACTGTTCACATAAAAAGATATACAAACTATTACTAAGTATATAATAATGCACAAATAGCCAATATGTAAGAGTAACCAAAAATTCCTGAAGTCATATAGATGTATAATATAAAGTAAATATATAAACAAAAGTGTATACATTTGGGAGCAACTCATGTTGCCATTAAAAGGTATGAAGGTCGTTTGAAGATATGAAGATATTTTAAATACTTGGACAATTTCGTAAGATTACATATGTTCATAAATATTACACAATATTAGGATAAATTGCTACCAATTACAACAAAGAAGACGAGGTAAATTAAATATTATAACAGAATATGCAAGATACTGGTTGATGTGGAAATCAGATTCTTCCAAAGCCGGCGTGCGTGCTGGAATAATGTTACGAACGTATAGCAATAACGATTTGTATAAGGATAGAGATGCTAAGTACTCCGCCTAAGCCCTAAATGACCAAGCGTGATGACAAGATAAAACTAGATAATATTTTATAAACAAAACATTTTAAATACAACGAAAGCTTATAAAAAGAAACTATAAATACGTTCTACCCACACGACCGGATGACGTACGAATATACGCATCAAACTACAGCTAATACAGGCTCCAACTTAAATAATGACCGAATATTTACCATAATACATTGTAGAAACATTTTAATTATATTGTTTAATAGATTCTTTGAATAAATATTACATACAGTAGGTTTTTTTAGATGTACCCCGCTGACAGTAAAACAAAATGGTGGACCTACCTGCAAATACAATAAAGTTCCTTCTTCCAAATCTACTCCTTCGCGCACTTCCAGTTTAGACTTTCTAGCCCTCTTTCGGCTATTCTCTGTCATCTTTGAGCACAAGTTCACCACATTTGAGTCAATACAACGATAATAACTTTTTACCACTATTCCAGAACTTAAACACAATTGTTGCCTCGTCCTGCATTTGCATTGCGATTAAATTGACTATATTGTGCCAACTAATTTAAAGGTTTCGTCGGCAATACGAACCTCGCCAAAGCTTTCATTCTAACATAAGGCATTTGTGTCGACACTAGCGCTACTGACAACTAAAGTTACAGCATCGCTATTCGGCCGCATTACATCAGAACGGTCGGGTAGTTCACGAGAAGGAATTATTTGTTCGGAAATTGAACAGCAAAAACAAAATTTAGGTGACGCTTCATTTTATCGCCATATTTATTTATAAAAGTTAAAGTAATCCAAGAATATTTGCAATGACTTATTGATTCTGCGAGCTTTAAATATATCGAGTATCATAAGGAAATATCTAAGATAAGAAGGAAAAAATTGATATTGTGTTCCAGCAGTTTTCTTTATTTGATTTCATTATACAGAAATTCGTTTAGAATCGCTGCGATTTCAATAAAGTTTTTACGATTGTGTTTTAATTCTAAATGCCCGTTCTTATTTTTCTTTACACAATTCCTTTAAAAAATCGACTACAAAAATATGACGAGAAACGGATTTATGTAATCGATAATTTGTTTTTTCTCATTTATTATAATAATATCTTGGCAACACATCATGAATATCATCTGGGCGATTGTGGTGCCATCTTTTCAATAACAATAGTGCCGTAGCCCACAGCTACCTTTCTCTGTGTATTAAATATTAGCCATGTAAAAAATTAAAATATAAGTAGGGTAGGATTGTAAGTATTTAGAGCCTCACTATACTGAAAAATAAAAATTATTTATTTGGTGTCTATGGAATATATGTACCTATGTAGAGATCAGTGCCAACAACAAAGGACATTCGAAGGAGGATGAGGTGGGTCGTAGACTGTGACATTGCACCGCGACCGACACGCTACAGACGCAATTCAGCATTGCTACTAACGTATCGCACGCCTGTATCTGCCGCGGCGACCAAAGCTTTGTAAACTAAGAACCAGTGGACGGCAAACAGCACATTTTTTAGATAACCTCAAATTTCTCCCAGTCATACTCGTTTAATTAACACGAAGTGGACTGTAACTAAGTAACTGAGCTCGTGAAAGGGGACTTGAATGGGTCTCAGTACATTATTAGTATTATTTAGTTACTAGCTGATCCGACGAACTTCGTACCGTCATATTTTATTTCCCGTGTTGCAACTGAGAAAGTATAACAATTCCGTTAAAATGAAAACAGCTGGATTTTCAATAATTTCACAATATATTAACTTGATAATTAATGGAATAGGCCAAATATTGGCTGATGGGGGAGTCAGAAGCCTCCGAAACCGGCGTGCATATATGAAAAGAATTATG
>DWEI01000270.1:0-24228 GCA_018245875.1 Mysoria ambigua | reverse complement strand
GACCCGGGAATCGAACCCGGGACCTCTCGATCGGCAGTCGCACTTGCAACCAACACGACCAACGAGGCAGTCAAATATGTGTGTATATGCAGTGTATATGTGTATATAACTTAATTATATTTTTGCGGTCCTTTAGTCAATAAATTCTAAGTATTCGTAAGTAAGTAAGTATTATTAAAATTCATATATAAACTTACTAACACCAATAGTCCTTTTCCTACTGTGTTCCTGTGGCTCGAAATTGGTAGTTCTTGTCCATTGGCAGCGGTTACTTGAAACTGCACCTTGCTGATTTCCTACTCTTCTTACATATAACAAGAAATGATAAATCAAACCAAAAAGCTAGAATGTGGATAGTTATGTAAAATTCCAATCATTGAATAACATAAATGTTACTACTTTACAATATAGGTACATGTATAAAAGTAGAGTAACTGAAAATAATCAACAGAAATGGAACTATAATTCCTGTCGCATATTTCCTAAATGTACGTTGATTTAGAATATTCTGATCATTAACGTTCAGAATTGCAGAATAATCCCGTTCATCTGCGGCTGGGTGGGTATGTCAACCGAATTGGTTTATTGACGGGTCAATTAATCGCCAGGGAATTACACATGAACAATAACGTTTAGAACAGCAATTGCGATTTCTAGCTCAAAATACAATTTAGGTTACGATGTAAAATATATCCAATAACGGCAAAGATTGTCAAAGAACTAGGACTATGGTAATTGATAAACAAGATAATGAAATGGCAAAAATTGTCACGGTGTACTATGAAAACAATCATACAAAAATCACGGGGTGTTAACTCCCTCAAGCTCATATAAGAATAAAAACAAATACAATCAGTAAATCTAACAAAGGTTTCTTATTAATGAATAACTATTATTTAATTATTATATATTTTGTTATTAGCTTTACAATTCAAATTTTGTGAAATATCAGTTAAAGTTGCTGTGAAAGAAAATCATGAAGAAGCCACGTTAGACTTTTTTATTTCAGTGTTCTCTAAGGTTTTTAAAGTATACCTGGCCGCTGATCATCACTCCATCATGCTGGCAGACAATGCCAACATCCTTTCCAGATGTATCCAATAGTGGAGTATTCATATGGTTGGTGACGTTAGGACCGACAACAAGCACGGGGTCCCGCTGGTGCTGATAAGTTAATGTAGCCCAGAGATAGATGTAACCGATCTTGAATTTGGCGAAGTTACACTTGAGCTCAGCCGCATGGCCCATCAAATTGATTCGTCGTGTATTGGTATAGAATTAAGTATATCGGGTGTAAAAAAGGCTTAAATAAACATAGAAATATTGCCTATAAATCGTTATATCCAATGCGAAATAGCCTGAACTTCCTAAATAAATTGTTATTATTTTTACCATTGTGAGTGAATGCAAATGACGATGTAGAAAGTAACCGCACGATAAAAACAGGTAAATTATATCGGTAGAAGACTATACGTGTTCAGTGCGTAATAATTAAGAGCTAAAATAATAATACTAATATTTTTATATAGCTCTTTGAGACTGCCAGAGGAGCAGTTATCTTAATAGCCAATTAATGTGCCCCCCACTGCAGACTACGGTGAAACAACGACAGATAATTGGTTCAGACGAGTTGAATTATATTGAAGCGCAGACCTTTGCAAACCATCACAGAATAAGGTATAAAATTCAATGATCAAAACGCCTTTCAGAGTTTGAATCCCTTTTGTGACTTCAACAAGCAATTAAACAGTCAATTTTGAGATTTGATTCGCAAACAAATTTGCAAGTCCCTTAAATCAATTTCCACAATGAAGAGGGTGATACAAATTCAAATTTTACTATTTTATTGTTAAATGTTTCGTGGCTGTTATACATAACTGACTATTAAGCCAACTAAACTCACGTATGTTTTTTCGGGATGGCCCGACTACTTTCGGACCTATACGAGGTCCTTCCTCATGCGCTCCTGCCGATTGCAGCGAGGTCGCAGCGGAGACGGTCTCCGGCGGACGAGTGGAGCCGGCTTAATACACAACTTTTTCTATTACAAATTTATTTCAAATGTTTAAAGTTCTCATTTGAGTATTTACGAGACCTTTTGCCATGATATGATGCCAATATGAATGCTCCGAAATGATTTATTGGAATAAAGAACTTAAGGCAATTTTTGTAAAAAAAAATGTTGACCATATAGTAACTGTAGCGAAATAGACTCCACTTTTAAGTAATACCGGATTAAACGATGACCTACAAGGTAGACCATAGGGGCTTACATTTCTTCGATTAAGAGAAACGTAAACAAACCTTGTGAAACGTGGAAATCTACTATATTCACTACTTAACTCTTCGGATATTACAGGAATCATTATTATTATAATCTTTAGCCTACTGTAGCATAACTCTCCCCTGCGAAGTATGCCCATAATACCAATATTGGGCAAGCGGTTGGGGATTTGCCATTATTGAATATGCGGACTGCCCATAGGCGACCAGGGCATTTAGCTGTGCCGGGTTCAGTAGTCTCTAACTATACCCTGTATCCCGGCATGGAGTCGGGCAATGTATTCTTATTCTGCCCCAACACGGACAAACGGATTGCAGGCTTGATGTTACCTCACTATGAATTTCATGAAAATATGTACGAACACATTATGCAAGTCAATCATCTGCAATCGTAATTATTGTCTGATTATATGTGAATGTTTATCGTCACTGTAGTTAGCAGAGTACAGGCCTTCTTAAGTTTACCATCGTATGACCATGTATGACTATTAACTACAAGACGTTATAAACATATATTAGCACCAAAATAGAAAATAGGTAAATTATTTCAATAACACACATTCTGCTAATACAACAGTAAACACTAAATCTAAAGTCCGAGGATATTGTTTAGACGGAGCCGATTAGTTACATGAGCCAATTCACAAGTAATCTGACAAGGATGTCTGTAATGGAGATCTAATTTAGAATGGGTAAATCCATACAACTCGAATTCTCAACTGTACTGAGTTTAATTTTAAATTCGATGTACATTGCCTGCAATGATCAAATGTATTCAAAATGGTTATCAAAAAACTAGTAATGAAAATCGACACCATAGTAGCACAACTGTATTTTGTCAGTAATAGAATAAGAATACGACTGGATATCTTCGATTAGCTAACTATAATGTTTAATTAAACACATATCAGCCAATTGGACTCCGACCAATTTTACGCTCGTATACGGTGGTCGAATAGTAGGCGTCCATTACGATGAAAATAATGGACGGTGTATGTATGTACTTGTATTGCGGTCTGTTGGGAATAGAACAAAGCGTTCATTCTCTGTGCGAACATTGTGTTCCGCCATAATGCGATTCCCGTTCAATACGAAGCGAATTATTGATTGGATATTATGCGTTCTACCGGAATACAAGACATTTAATAATACTAGTGAAAGAAATATTTGAATTACACTATAATTAAAGATGATAATAACTAAGATACAACTGCAATATTAAATATTGAATATATGGTTTGATTTATGAGTCAAACTAACTTGTACATTTCGAAGCTAAAGTTTTTCAACAACTTCAAATATGAAAGCGTGTCATCAATCTAATGAAACTCGTAAGAATGTTTTTTAAGGAACTCCAGTAAACAATGGGTTAAGGGGTACTAAGCTATTTATATGATTATCATAAACACAATAAACTTGTCTTTATCTAAGGGTGAACAAAACTTTTCCCAATGAGAGTTTTACCTTTATTAGCGAGCTGGGCGTGCAGGTTAGAAATCGCAGTGTACACCTTCTTAGGTGTATTTATATAGACTCCACTATAGCGTTATCAGCCAGTCGCCAGTGTCTGATTTGTTTTTTTAATTATATTACGGAATTATGTCCTATACACAACATATTGTAAAATTATGTCCGACTCATGACCTAAATTAATAAAGTCAAATCATCAATTAATTCAATACAAAAATAAATTTCGTAAGTTGTAACTGTTAAGACTCACATACACACACACAAGCACAAATCCTTCTTTTTGCGTCGAGTCGATTATTTTAATTATTTTTCACCAATTCATGAGGGATTATGTAGGATTTAAATGGTGAAAGACTATTTCAAATCGACGTGAATGTATCACTCTAAAGTTTATGCGCTCGCTGTACACCAACGCAGATTGCCAATTACAAATCTTCCGTTGATCGCTCAATCTTTTCATTTCATCAACTGGTTGGGTGCCGACGGAAGTTAATGGTTATTTTGAGCTGTGTACATTTCTAGCACAGTCTAAAATTTAGATATTGTCTGGAATGCCCAATCGCTGTACATAAATATACCCATTTAAATAATTATACTGTTATATTCGTGTAAGAATTATTGACACTAGCAGCATAATTGTGTCAATATTTGACATTAAAAGTGCTGAATCGATTTTGATTGATTCGTTACGTTGAATTATTTTATTTGACCAAAAATAAATGTTTTTTTTAATCATATTTATTTAAAAATACCGTTTTTTTCCTATTCTACTTCTAATAGTACGAGTACCAACTGTTAATCTCGCGACCGAAGATATTAAATGTTCAAAAGGGTAATTAGTGTTATGTGTACCTATATAGCAAACGTCAAAAAAAATTGGAGCAACATGTTCATAAAAATGGGTGCCTTGCATTATATGTAAGTACCGGACAGATGAGGCTATTAGTATGTAACATCGCAACGCAATATCTTATTAAGTACCATAATCGCTAATGAACTTGAGATCTTGGATAGATTATACAGATTTACGACGGTACGGTCTCGTTAAAAAGAAACGCAAAGTTGATAGAAGTTTTAACTGGATGGTGATAAAATCTGGGTAATTATAACAGGGGCTTTCCATCTTCTGATTAGTTGTGTTTGGATTGTGTTAGACCAATGTTGTGGAGAAAATAACATAAAATCACGTCTGTTTTCCCTCCCAAGTGGTGCACATATAAGTGTAATAATCCCAGTGGAGAAAATGGAAATGATATTTTCAGTGCTTATATTAGTATTTTGCTCCTGCTGTAAGTATTTTTTCGATTAGGTACTTACTATTTGAAAATTAAATTTTTAATATCAGACTATCATATAAACACACACACATACACACCCAAGTATCGTGTTATATAGGCATCAACTATTTGCTCGTTAAACGTAAGGTCATAAAACAGAAACCCAATTGCCGCCTAAATCTTTTCACGAGCGATTTCCATATCTGTATACAAGTGCTTCATTCAGATTCACCTGATAGCATTGATATTTTTTACATATACAGAGCCTATATAACTAAAATACTTCTACGACATTTCGTAAAAAAATGCAGATGTTAAAAATCCGCATTGGTGCTAAATGAAACATTGTCCAAAGAGGGGCATATCGTCTGTTCCTTTGTTACCGGCCACACTAATTGCATAATTCAAATCGGAAATCAAAACAGTTCGAAATATTTTCTAGGTACACATACATTTAGTGCCCCTCAGGGCACCAAGAACTTTCCGTTTCCATTTCCAAGTCCTGTACCAGACTTGCCACCGTTGGATTCTGCAACGCCCTTTTTCACCTTCGACGGTATTGACTATGACGAGTTGCCGGAACTCTTGAAACACAAGCACAACGATTGCTTCGGCCATCACATACGGTGTATACAAAACAGGTAGGTAAAAATAAATATTTCCACAGTAAGAAGACGCCGTGAAGATGCGTTCACATGTTGGATCACCAGAATCAAAAAAGGAACCAATATTACGATGTTGCGTGACACTGATATGCTTAAAATGTTGCAGCTATTTGAAATGTAATCTTCACTAAATATTATGGTACACTGTAAATTAAGATATTCTATGGATTTTTTACGTTCATAACCGGCGAATCAATGGTCCAAAAATTTATAGAGGACTCTTAAACAACGACGCGACACAGCCCACCAAAGGACGGGTGCAAATTAAGAACGCATTCCTAACAGCATTTCTGTGCGATTTAGATTGCAGCCGTATTTATGTGATAATTTGTAAACTATATAAAAGGAATTCGGGAACGGCGAAGTCTAATGGTAACGCCCATTGACTAAGAAATTACAATTAATGTAACACGTGTAATTAACATTGTATTGAGATCCCGTGACTAGTACAGAATACGACACGAACGAGTCCCGTTGCGATCGATCGTCCACAAAACAATCATCTCATAGTTATGTATGAAAATGTTGAAAATTCTCACTGAAACTGATCATAGTAAATGTTCATTTTGCAGGAACTATTTCCACGTGATCTGTTCGTACAACGCCCCTAGAGGTGTCATGGGCGAATACTATAGCCAGTGCGAGCTAGAACTTCGGGCATGTTTATCGAGAGAAGATCGTGACAAAGGCATATACGGCACGAAATATTACGACGGTAAGCTTTGTTTATTTCATGTTTGTGTAATGTAGTTGCATATTGCATCAACAATATAATTGAAGGTATTTTCAAATAAATTTATCTGAAAATGTTTTTAATGAGTCTGGATTCTTTAACCATATCGATAGAATTTTGAAGCACGTTTTTTATGATTATTTTAAAAATGTAGTCACAAATGTCCAACTTTTAATAACTTGTATTATTGTTATATAATCAGTTATGTATTTGGAAACGTGGATAGATACTATTATTGTCTATAATTTCATTTACTTTCAGATCCAAGCTTCTTTGCCGGCGAAGGTCGATATTGCCATTACAGCGATATTAAGGACGAAGTGAAATGAAAAATGAGTAAATACCATTTATTACATTTTCAATTAACTCGTGGTTTTATTACAAATGCAGGCATGTTATGCCTACATTTATCTTACCACTTTTGCACACTTGTTGCCTAATAATAATAAATAATAGTTTTGAAATTTCATACATTTTAATAATTTTGAGGAAGACTCAAAATGGTGAATATGCACCTGTCATGGCGTTGTCTATAGTTCCTTTCGATGTTCTATAGTACAGTAAATTGAGTCAAAAAAGTCCCAGTCAAAAACTACTATATTATAGGCGTGAAGTTACAATAGATTATTTTTTTATTTATTGTCACGTTTTTTTATTTATATACCATAATATTTCATAGACATAATTACTATGACAGAACAACATTTGCCGTCTCAGCTAGTTTTCTAATAAAAACGATAGCAGTTTAAAAATGTGCTGGACAGAAGGAACGAAATATTGAGAATAATATGATCATTAGTTGTGGGGAATATCCAACTTCTATACCACAAATGATTTTTCAATTATCCTCAAAGTTATATGCGGAGGAGGGTAGCGCACAGCCACGCTTATTAGCCACTAAGGAATAAGTGATGAGCCTATTGCTATATACCGGACACATATCCAGACACTGAACCACACTATAAAATCTAAATTAGGAAAATTTTATAGTGTCCGACCGGGCAGACGAGTCGGGTGGACGGGTTAAGGTAGGAGGGTTGTACATGCCTCTGTCTACCTCTTTGGGTATTACAGGCGCAATGTTACAGTTCTTATCCCTACCCGGAAATCGAACCCGGGACGTTCCGATCGGTTGTCGTACTTGCAACCAACACGACTTACGAAGCAGTCAATTATATAAAGTCATTAAATATAAAATAACAATTACTCATAAAATTAAAAGTTATAAAAACCTTTTAAGACAGACTCGAAAGTTTGAATAAGTTTGTACTGTAATAATTACTTGTAAAGCTACTTAACGGAAGTTCTTAAAAAAGTCGAGGTTAATAAGCGAATTTTATGATAATAGCAACATAACAATTACGGCAACTATGATTTAAGTTTAAGATGTAAACTAACACAGCCTATATAAATAAAAAAAAAACAAAATTTTATGAATGCAGCAAAACATCGTATGTAAAAAATTCAAGATGATCAAAAATCACCTTGAATTTTTATCACTTTACCATAATGCTTAACTCCATATATAATCTCACACTTCCTAAACGCATATTGAACTTCTAAAAGCCGCATTAATTACTTCGTATTGAATAAAACCCTTGATATGACGGAACAGAACATCACGTGTTCAATACCCGAAGAGCTAGGCAAAGTATTACATGCCACGATTCACCAGTTAAGTTTACGTCCCACTGTGAAATAGGTGGTCAGACCAGCCACATTTGTAGCCTCCAAGTACTATTGAGCTATATTTTAAGCCGAAAGGAAACGGGGCCGAATCGCTAGTACCTCTAATGGTTATATGAGCAAGTGTAAGATATTTTATTATGCAGTATTAAACACACACAGGATGTCAGCCTAGTTTTTTGAAATTCATCCTCTCACTCCTGAAGCAAGTACTCCGGGTGAAAGTACTATGTATGTATATATCAATGTGAGGTGCGCATGTCCTTACAATATGTGAACTTGAGGCTAAAATATCATATCGTGAAGAGACTTCAAAAATAATCATCTCTAAAGCCAGCCAAACCATACCTAGCTAGTGTGGCCGACTATAGCCTTAACCTTCTCGTTATGCAAGAGATCCATTTTCCAAAAGTGGAACGATAAAAAGGGACGCAAAAACTTATTGTATATATTACAAAGATGACGTGTCTATGAACATTTGCTCGTCCGTTCACCCGTATACCATCTCCCTGAACGCTTGGGGTTTTTATTAATTATATGCTTCTATATCGTAAAAGAGAACCTATGCGAGAAAATATCTTCTCATCTATTAAAAAACCGATAAACATTTTTGTTCGTGATAAAAATATTTTTCCGCATATTTAAGCCGTATCTATATGTAATCCTTTAATGGTATGTATTACTTCAATGTACAACACGTTATACCTGCGAGCGTAGACACTTATAAACACACACATCGTACACTCACACACAATATAATGTCTTGTCATCAAGTTGTTCACATCGTACGTCGTATCTGCCTACATTAAAGTGACGTCATCTTGTTATTTGTTAGCGAGTCCTTAGCGAAGTTCGCAAGGAATTTGTCTCATTATGGAGCGGGGTTTTATTCCCCCATTAGTTGTTAGTTTGTCATATGTCGTAACTATATTACGTTTCGTACCTATAGTTGAGAGGACATTATAGTCGTATCTAGTAGTAAGAGAATAAATGAAGTTAGTAAATTATAATTGGTGTAGCTAATAGGGAACGTAGGGCGCAGTCAACACGGGACCGATCGATCGAATGCCCAGCCGTCGCCCGTTCCAGTCTGGCGGTCCAGTTCAACTTGTTAACCTATATGGATCGTCTGCGTAAAAGCGAAAATATAGCTAAGTATTGTTCAGAGCCATTGTTCTCTGACTCGCCCCGCCTTAAATGGATATTAATTTGACGACCCATTTAATGATAGTTACATACACACAGACAGTATAGTCATCTGCTGTCGTTCTCATTATTGTGTCCTTGTATATGCGTAACCATGGCAACTGAAAGGGAAAAATTCTTGACGTGAAGCAATATGCGTTTGAAGCAATATTGAACAATAAGCGTTAGGGCGTTGTGCTGGATGATGTTATAGAAATATCTTAGAAACATTCAGACCAAGTAATGTTAAGTGGCCCTGAAAATGTGTATAATGTCCTGAGCCGAACTACTAAATGACATCGTTGTTGCAGTTTTCGAAAACAATTCTCAAGCACAGGAAGGTGGAAACTTCGTGGGTCAAATCAATGAAAACCATCTTCAACATTCTAAGCATCAACCATTTTATTATTATATGGTTGGACAGCGATCTTTTGACATCATTAACCATGAGGTCAACTGCCATGTTCGCTAAATGGGGAAAGCTGGAAATCAGACTAATTCTAGGTTGTCTCATGAACATGTCCTTAGTTATTCACGCCACCGACATGTTACTTTTTTATCATCACCTTCCAACGTAATTCAACAAGAGATATCAGCGGTAAGTGGTTCGATAAACGGAACGTAAAATTAACTAAACATTTCGGAGTACCCCCCCTAACATTTTGGTTTCCAATAACAGGCAAAACTATCATTATTACACGGTAGGGGAGCATCTAACACAGACGTCAGTAAGCATTGTACGTGACCCAGATTGTATGGTGGAAGATTGATTAACGACTGAAATTCTATCTATCCACGTCCGTCAAACTATTATACTCGACATAATTACTTGCGACACACACATCTTTAGTCACTAACCAAAAGATACCACAATAGCCCATAACAACATACTTAACGTACAAATATTCTGTGACTAATAAAAGCATTAATAGGACATCAAAACAGCAATAAATAAATTAGCAAGATCTAGTCAAATACAAATTTGAAAAGGTCCTCAAAATGTGATTTTAAGAGCACAATAGCATCCAAACAAATTTGCTTCGAATAGAGGATATTCCTTAGGAAGCGCGGAATTAATATTTCCGTGTTCGGAAAGGACCGGGTGTGCTTTATTAGTTTAATTTGTATGAGGTTGTTTTGTAAGTAGGGTTGTCGCTTTGTAACTTTTCTTTTGTATTATTCTTTTGTTTCATTTTTTGTTTTTATTTTGTATTATTATTTCTACTATTATTCGTATATACTTACATAGCTTTTTAATTTTCATTAGTTTGTTGTGTTTAATTTTAATTTCACTGTTCAGTTACAAACTATACGGGTGAGATTCTGCAATATGGAAGTGTAACAAAAAATAAAAAAATATGTATTATTTTATATACTAAAATTTAAGTCGTAGATTAAGGAATATGTTTTTTTCTATAATAGTAACGAACCTACATATAAATCAATGTCTGCCTATAAGACATATGTATTTGAAGCGAAATGAGAGAAAATATATTCGTATATTTTGTAATAATAGCACATGAAGTAATTCTGAGAATTATAACTTGCTTTTGTGCGGTTTCGTCGCCTTATATTTCAAAAGATTAAATTTTGTTAACGAATTCTTACATATAAGTACGTTCAAGGAAGGCACTGCGCCTATATAATAAACGTTAATCAATAATCTACTGATTATTTATACTACAGTCAATGCCATACAGTAGTGTATCATCCCTAGTTCAATGTCGGATACGCAGTAAGTTGTAGGACAGGGATGAACCCGAAGAAGACAAAGGGTACGACCAGATGCTAGAAAGCCTATGTTTACTAGTACCTGTACCTATAGCCATGTACAAAGACAAATATTTTTTAAAATGATTTTTAGAGAATAATTACTAGATATAGCTTAGGTGGAAACACAGAAATATTATAGAAAAATATAATATTACCTCGTAATCTCCGATGAGGTAGAGTGAATAAGTACAGATGAGCGTAGTAAGTACACAATTGAATATAAGGGAGTCTATTGCTATATATCGGCCACGGGTCCAATCGCCGAGCCACTACCTACTACAAATTTACTACCCAGAAACTAGAAATTTACAGAACACAAACTACTCAGAATCTTTATGTCAGCGGCCTTCCTTATAAACATGCCAATAATTTAAATTATGTAAACTATTAACTTCGTTACTATCTGCTTTAAAAAAGTAATAAGAGTAGCTCCTTTTTGGGCATGTACTCAATTTAAAAGCTCTTAATTTTATTTTCTTTAGTTCAAAACAAAAATTTGCAGCCTCGTAGGTCATGTTGGTTGCAGGTGCGACTACCGATCGGGAGGTCCCGGGTTCGACTTCCGGGTCGGGTAATACCAAATTTTTCAAATTTAGATTTTATAGTAGTGGTTCGGAGTCTAGATGTGTGCCCGGTGTATGGCAATAGGCGCACCACCTATTCCATTGTGGGATGTTAACCTAACTAGAGAAACGTGGGAGTATTCTGCACTCCTCTGTCTACCTCTTCGGGGATTACAAGCGTCAAGTTACGGTTATCTAAAACAAAATCTTCACCAAACCACTTTAGCGGTTTAACATGAGAATCCAACATTTAGCATTTGTGATATCAATATTACGATCATATATGGGGAAGGCAATAATAGTTGGGCAAAATAAAACAGTTATGTAAACAGACCAAAATAGGATTCGTACACAACATTTCTTCATTAACTTCTAAGTAAATGAACATGTATAGAAAAACCTGTATTACCATAGAGAAACACAATACCGCAAATTCCAAGGCAGTCATTATCGTTAGAGAAAACCTTTGTCAGAAGTTCGCACACTGATTTATCTTTTCGCATATCTTTGCAGCGTCCATTATTCAGTTCGTTAAATTATCACGTGTCGTTAGTTTCTGTTGGGGCGGCGCGTTGAGAATGTTCTCGATCTCCGATTTTATGCTCGAACACACTGCGTGTGGGAACGTCTAGCGGGGATGTGGATTTGAATGGGCTTAGAAAGGATTCTTCGTTAATTCGTTCAATAGGTACCGGCATCAACATACGTTACTTTATGCAAGCAAGTTTTTGCCATAAGTCATAGTTATGTGAACTGACGAACATATTCAAAGAGAAAAAACACTAAAATAGAAAAGTTATTTCACTCCAAAAGTGTAATATGGACGGGAGAGTTTAGGCTCTCCCTAGTCTGTAATCGAATGTAAATGCTTGTTTTGTCCGAAGACATTAATTAATTGTTATTGATAACGGAACATATATTAGAGCTTTGCTATCGTTAGAAACATAGCACAGAATTGAAACAAATGATGTGTCGAACACACCACCGAATAACATGTAAGCACAGCAATTCGATATGTCAAACGTCGAGCTCATACGTGACAAATTTTTTTGCTCGCTTGGGTCATTACGTTATTACAGAGAGTTTCTGATTACTTCCTTAATATTAGGAGTCTTAATATTTATTCGCTTATTTGAGACGCTACAATTTATTATCTAGTTTCGGCGGATTTGAGTAAAATATTGTATGGGTATATTTGGACCGTCTCATTGGTCGTGCTGGTTGCAAGCCGTTCGAGAGGTCCTGAGTTACGAAAGCCCGTTACGAGCACCTTTGGATTTGTCTGACTCATATTTCCAAATTGTGATTCGAAGTCTAGATTTGTGCCCTATGTATGACAATAAACCCCTACCACCCTTACTACCCCTACCACAGTAGAACCTTAACGTGACTGGTGAAACATAGGAGTACACTATGCTCCTCTGCTGTGCGCTACCTCTTCAAGGATTACAGGCGCGAAATTATGTTTTCTTTTAAATATTAACTCGTCAATTTCCATAAATAGAGGGCCAACTGTGTACTACATCATATATGAAATGTATAAGATCATGCATTAACGCAAATAGGTTACGAAAACCTTGAACACAAACGTTTCTGTATTTTTAAGGTCAGCAAAATGACTTCGCAAAGGGTAGTAATACAAACGAACCTCTTAATTTGCATTATAGCAGGAACTACGGACAGCCAACATTTTGATTTATGGAACAAAAATCAACGCATATTTTATATAAAATACACATTTCTTCACTAATATTAAATGCTGTAGAATTGCTTGTAAGGGGTATAAAGTGCACAGGACAAACCCGCAGGCATTTAAACAAGATAACTTATTTAAATTCAGCATATCAAAAGAAAATAGGAAATCAGGTGAGGCCGCGTAGGTATTACTGTATCTCAAAGTACTAAACAGGAGGTGGGGAACTCAAATAGACCACGCAGCTACCGCACAATTGCGTTGCTTTGTTACACACACAACAAAGAGCGCTCGCGATGCGGGAGTGTAACTCCAATATAGTTACAGTTCAGAACGGTGGACCGAATGCAGTTGTAAATGAAATATGACATCTAAAGTCAAAATCGATAATATGGATCTACTATATAGTTGAACTGACTGGTTGGTCGAGGGGTCGCAAGGTCGACTGTGTTTAAGCTTAACTTCCACGTAGATCGAATAAAGTAGCAGGTTAATTAAATCACAGAAAATTGATGAAACAGCATTTTTCTGTTCTATTTTATGTAAAATCCGGACGCTCCGAAGCGTGTACTTTATCAGAATCAGGACTTTGAAAAAATTAAACAATCGAAATAATTTTAACTCCGTCTCATGTAACAATTAATATCGACGGTTACAATGTTACTGCTTTTATAACATTATCTAGATAAAATTGTATTAAAATAAATAGAATTTGAGACAGTTCTGTCAGAAATATACAATTTGATTAATAATCACTATCTATATATAATTGTCCATACATACACAAATACACATAAAAAACTAATATTCCTAATATTTGTACCTAATACCAACGTTCAGCATTATGGGTTAATACATAAAGCAAATGGTAATAAATACACACTGTTGTTCTAGCATTATTTCAAGTTTATCAGTGATTTTAATGTTCCACTTAATAGTAATACTATGCCTGTAGAACATTGGTTAAGAATAAACGTAACACTATACGTTTGGACAATGATTCACAGTTAAAAAAATGAATTTATTCTTTAATTTTTTTGAACCCCTACAAAATCAATTTCTAACAATATGTCTGTAATCCACAAAGAAGTGGGCATTAGCTCTCCGAGTATAGTAATAGAGTCGTATACGTGATAACTGTTGTATTGAATATACAGACTTAGCCGTATTGCGTAATGCTCGTTCTCTATCAAGAGCTACAATGAGTACTATCATAGTTCGCCAATGATGCACACACGCGCACAGGTGCATGTAACTGTATGTACTGTGTCCATTCAACGCGCGCCTTGTCCACGGATGTCGTAATCTATTATCGTTACGAATGCTACTCGCGTCGTGAGTTCAATTTCTTGTAAACACTAACAATCCTTTTTGTTGCTAAGACCAAATATATATTAGGACAATTACAATATTCAGTTATTATTATATTCACTCACCGTTAAAAAAATAGTCCCTTCGTAATAACGTATATATGTATATTTATATTCACATGAAAATCTTTATTTACTTAATCTTCTGTATATGCAGTTAAAATAATGTATACCTAGTTGACTGGTGTTAGTTAGGTATACTATAAGTCAGAATTAATATGTTCGATGCCTACTCGAAGGAAAATTGGTATATTATCAAGTGGCTCTATTGCCCGCCTGCGAAGCCAAATGAATACAAAACACTTACATATAGAAGCATCTCAAAGATACAAATCGTAAATGTTTACCTCTCCAGAGATCTTTATCGACGATTTTTACCGATTATTTATTATCCGTATTGGCCGGATCGCTTACAATATCCTCTCTTTAATAGTTACACTGTTTTATATGAATTAACGCTTTTCAGAATGAGAAGGTGCAAGGTCCTGGTGCATAAAAGGTGCCTCGCCCAGAGTATGCCTATTAAGCACGAGTATATACCGCCCGGCTCACCCTGGACATTGTGACTAATCCTACCACCAGAATGGCTAGTCACTCACAGTGCCAGCCGTCGACCCAACGAAGAAGAATGAAAAGGGTTGTGGTTCATATGTGCCAGGCTGATTAACTGCTGGATAGCAGACTTCGCACGCCTTAGTTAAGATTATGGAGAACTGGAAGATAGCGCGACTTCCAATGTTCTAGCATTTAAAACTTTTGCACGTTACATATAAGAAAAAATGCACTCATCAACATTTGAACCCAGGATCACAGTGGAAGAAAACAGAATTCCATTCTAGGTTGACAGTGGCGTTTGTTTGTATAACAAGACACTGATATTTGTAGTATAATATTTCTTGGTATTACTTAATTACAATATTAAATGCATATATTAATGTTTAAATAGTTGTGGTATGTCACGGAAATTTACTATGCGAGTAGTGAGTATATTAAATGTATGTATATACGAGTTCATACCAACCTAGCAGGGGTACATAAGATATTTCGCAGACGAAGGGCTTTGACACAGAAAGCATACTGGAATGCTACAATACCCATGAAATAAACAATTCTCTACCCAAACCTCTCATTTTATAACCAGTAAAATATACATTCGATTCCTGTATAATTTAGAAGACCACTTTGCATGACAGAGATCTTTCTATATATTTTCCCGTTCGAATCTGACTTTAATGCAATAGAAATAGCCTTGATAGTTTCATTCGTGTTTTCGTTCACAACTGAAAAAATTCACGTCTCAATCTTAAGTTCTTATGAGAACAAATTTAAATAAGACAAATAAATATTTATTGAATGAAATAATATAATAAATTATAGAAATGTTTATTCCGAATTAATTTTATCACTTCACGATCGATACGTGGTCACCTCACAGAATGAAGTATAGTTGCCAACAAGAGTTAAATGCCTATTAGCGAATTCCACACGGTATGAAGAAATCGTAAAGAATTTTAAAGTGTTATTCGCGATATTTTCCTTCAACTTTACGCCGCACATGGTTTCTCGACAGTTCGAAGTGCGTGACAAGGTCTGTATGCCGAATCTCTGGAGAGTAATTTACTAGGTTATCGCTCCATGTTTATGCAACAGGCCAGAGTAGTATGTGGGAACGTCTTACATAGACAATTTTACGTATACTCCAGTGTATAATAAATACAGTGTGTCTTTGCTCTGCTATAAATTATCCACGCATCTTCGGAACTTCGGAGATTAAGGGACGAGAGGATAGGTGGATAAGAAAAGTGGGTAGGTCGTTGATCTCTGAGAAGGGTACCCCGCGAGAACCAGGACAGACTGATTTATGTTCTCCAAAGTTTATAGTTAAATGAACGCTTGCACTGTTATTGAAGTCTAAAACAGACAAAAGTGATAATTCCCAAAGTAAAGTAGCTTTTGAGGTTTTTAAAATGTATGCACGTATCATCAGCCTATAGTACGGTTGTGTTCAACAATAAATGGCTGAATTTTACGTTTCCTAAGTTCACGTCTGAATCAAAATCTGTTATTAATACCAGTTTTAACTTCCTAATAAGATCCTAATTATAAATTGAAGGGTTGGACACTATTGGATTGTCTATCTTAGATTTTTTAGAGGTCTGGATACGTTACCAAATTACCAGGTGATATCAGATACGCTAATACCTGATTTAGCTATTGAACACAGATGCAATGCAAATTGAAAACGGAAAATCGTAAAAGTTGGATATTTTTAAAATCTGTATTTCAACTATGTTATCATATCCATGCATTGTATAAAATAGAATACAAAATATCTATATTCATGGATTGGGTTAAAAACCGTATGGTGATCATCCATTCTCAGCGCTACTCTAGGCCCGTGACAGCTCTCTTAAATACCACGCGCATATAGCATACTCGACTGTTTCAAGCATAAGCCTTTTATATCAACCAAATCTCTAGTTGTGTCCTTCTAAAACCCCCTTGGTAGGCACTCAGCACATGTCATAGGGTTACTGGATCTTCACAGGAATGCACCGATGCCCTCCTTGGGAATAATTCCACTGTTTATAACACAAGCATCCACTTTTGTGGAGTTTTACTAAGGTTTTAGCTTCATTAAAACAACTTTAAGTTCATCATTCTATTCCGAGCGATTTCCTGAACCGCGGCGTCATTGACTTCGAATAGTATTTCAAGAGGCAGGATAATTAATTATTCCTACTTCTACATACGGCTATCGAATATGGTACACTTACTTAAAATTGATAGAGAAAAAAGAAGGTTCTAGAATAAAGAACTAGATTATATCTAAAGGAATTACACTGGTCATTAATTAATTTTTTTAGAGACGTAAGTAATCTGGTAACGAATTTATTATTCTCTTTCTATAAAAATTTACCAAGCTACATATAGAATTGAAATAGGAATAAAACTCGTATATTGTTACAAAGTCTACCAATCTTAACCGAGACCGAAGTAGGCTTTTAATACTTTAAAAGGGCTACTTAAACTTTTCCGATTCAAGTTTCTTTCGAGCAGTCCGCGACTACGCTCTCTTTTTCATTTGTTTATTTAGTTCTATAAATATTTTTTCCGTTTCATTTCTTCGCTGATTATACTTGGAAATGTTCTTCGTGATTTTAATAACAAAATTTAATATCGACATGTAATTAATTGTATCTAGATGGATTTAAACGCTATAGAGCGAGCTAATTTAGTGAATTAACTTAACCATTAAAAAGATCTTATAATCATTTTACACAATAAATTACAATTATAAATATGTACTGTAAATAAAACTGTTGAAATTTGAAAAGCTTAAGTGTACTTACATTACTAAGAAAAGCTGTGAAATGATAGTATGAAAAACGATGTGTTTTAATCCATAACTAATCCAAAACCGGATATTCATCCACATACAAACGCATTTCATGATGTATCTATGATGTATTTAATGGTAATGTATTTAAATAAAAATAAGTTAAATGATTATGAAATATTAAATTTTATTAACTACCATCTGATCAACAGCATGGCAAGCAGTCTTTAGCATATATAATTTTGAGGAGAGGCTAGTGTTTAGTAGAACGACATGACTATTATAACTGATGACTATTATGGTCATTAGTCACATTTAAAAAAAACTAAGCTTACGCTAGTCAATTCGATATTGAAATATCCACGAAATACGTCTCATTTTACACAATAAATCATACCTAATATGTTACATTATAATGTCAATAGTTTTGCACTTTACAGATTTTTTTTCAAATATCCATTTGATATTTAAAAAAACCTCTACCGCACAACTTTTTGACAAACCCCCCAACCCATAGAAATGTATTTGAAATAAATACTGAAAAAATCACACAAAACACAAGTGAGGTAAAATAACGTTTTTTTTTGCATGAAATAATAGGTTGTAAAAAAATCCAACCTACTTCTATATCAACGCGTGCATTGTCAGCCGGCCGCATTATACGCGTCCCACATCCCACACGGCTACGTGCCATAACCTGAATAATTCCTAACACTTCATTTCACACATGTGAATAAATAACACAGTGCGAATAAATTCAACATTATTTAAGTTGAGAGCGAAACTGAGTGATAGTATCGTCGTTATGAAAAACTACTTCAAAATGCAAATGTTTGCTTAAAAAATGTTATATACTGGAGAGTTCACAGAAAGTTTATCTTTATGATGGTCAAGTACATACTTAACACGAATTAGGGGATTGTAGGGCCTATTGAGGATACGGCCTCAATGTTATTATCTATGAATATGTGTTTCTATGTTGTAGGCCAGCTCCCATTAATACAGCGTGTTAAAAAATACCTTTCATAATTACGATAGAGATGTGTATGCTACACTATGAAAAGAGTTGCAGTCACCGGAGTAGTTAAAAATTACGATAAATTTATAAGAAAGTATAACAATAATAATAATGATAATAATAATTATCTTGGGACATCCCCACACACGCTCATCTGATCCCAAAACAAGTGTCATGTGAGCTTGTGATATACTAATCAGACGGCTCTTAAACTACACATAGGTAAACATATAAATATATGCTTAAATAGGTTCTTCTATTTCTTTTTTACACCCAGACACAGAACAAATACTTGTGCTTATTATGAAAGTATTTCTTCTGGGTGAGAATCGAAACCACGAACTCAAGCATAAAAGTCAGGTTCACTAACCATAGCACAAATCGCAGTGCAAATTGATACCATGACAAGTTTGCTTCGGCACTATCTAGAAACTATGTATTTATTCAATAGACTAACATAAGCAAAGCAGATATATGTAGATAATACCGATAAACATACAAACAGTAGCTATGGTGTAGAAAATGATAGCAGTGAAATATCTTTAAAGCCGTTGGAGAAGTTATCATAACCTGTATTCCCATTGTTTCATTATGATAAGTTACCCATAATGAAAGTTCTACGACAAATGACAATAATTGCATTACAAATTCCTTGTTAATATTACTGTAACACAAGACTAAATAATGAAGATCTCTCAAGAAATTAAAGTATCGGTGAACATGTTCGAAGCTGTCACACGCAAGTCGAGATCATGTGTGATGCAGTGATAAGGGTACAGTCATACGTCCCCGGGCTCGAAACTCAATCCTCGACCCGCCTCACCCGCGTCAATTAGATCTATACGATCCTGTGATGGACAGACACAAGTGTAGTTGATAGTTGGAAGTCTTAGCGGTATTATAGTTGGGACTCCAGAAGATTCTCGAATTGATAAGGCAATTTTCACACATGTACACAATGGATGATTCAACGTTAACTATAGAATAACCGGTACAAACACAACGCATATTATCCGTGTGAAATCTGCCAGGAACTGAAGGTGTTTAATTGAATGTCAGAAGTTTCATGTCTTGTGTCTGATAGCGTATTACAGGAACGGTAGTGGTAGTATTTACAACTGCATAGCGAGCTTACTTCAATTTTACCCTAAAAATGTTTGCACCCTCTTTACTTTTTTAAGTAATGATTTTAAATATGGTATGCCCTCTGAAGCATTCTAACATATTTCTTACAGAAAGCATAGGTTGTATCATAAAATTTGTATAGGATCTCAACTTATAATCTACCTATTATGTCATCAGTAGTTCTGCAAGTTTTATCGATACCATCATTCTGATTTAAAACAACTTCGCTATCTTATAAACAAAGTTTTTTTTTACCTACCGAACCCTCCCCTTCCACATCGCTTCACTTGATTCGAAAGGTTTGATTAAAGCTAACATTTACGCAATAACGGACCTTATTACAGTTGTTTACAGATCAGAATCGCATGAAGCTGAATTAACTCGTCGCATTGCTGTTGCACGTTTCAAAACGTACCTTCAGTGATTTTTAAGTCTTATTTTTAACGTAATAAAGTTCAAAATTATATAATGGCTATCTACTGCATAGATATCAGTACAGTTCGTATTATGCAATGGTGAACTATTATTTGGTGTTTATTGTCATAAACGAGGGACACAGGTTAAAAAATTATAACAGTAATGATCAACAATGTCTTTAAATTGAATACATACATGGCTCTTAACTAATCGATAAGGTATGCGACCGACCCTCACGTAGCTAAGCGAAGTGTAAGAAAGTGACCAGAATCAGTTTGATAGTCGAGCGACTCGCAATAAATTGTTACCCACGCCACGGCACATCGCGTCATTCATACTCATTCATAGATTATTCATATTCATAGATCATATTCATTCATAGATTATAAAATTTATACTATGTTACCAAATCATTTCCTGTATTAATAAGGTAAAGTTGGAGACTTATACATATAATAAAAAATACAAATAAAATATCTACGCCACCCGTGTTAGAGCAATGCTTACAGCGTTAAAAATGCATACATCCTTAAAAACAGTTACATTACCATAAGGTGCTAACAACATTTATACGGTCTAAATGGCACTTTCTACATTGACAATCAATTTGTAAGGCAATGCTTAGATCTCTCAGCAGGGCGCTAAGAGAGCGAAGTAATCGGTATCAGAGATAATATGTAAATAAGTAATCTCTACCGGGAAGATGGCCCTATTGTTACCTAATGACAACAATATTAGTATGGTACTTGACGTGCAAGGCTTATTTTATCAGGAAGGCACATATTCTTGGGTCGCAAAGATACGAAGTCATTTTTCATAGAATGACAAGTTCATTACCTCGCGAGCCCGTTTTAAGACCCAGCGATGAACAAGTGACACTGCGGGTTCAGAAAGAATAAATAAGTTTGATACTTAATTTTATCATTATTTTATAAACGAATATCGTCTATGATCTATAATTAGCGCAGATGGTAAAAACCGTGTACGTAGAAATAAAAAATGGAATTCTTGGACACAACTACAATTACTGTCCTATAGTTAACGAAAATCGCATGAAAACTGAATACAAAAACGTAGCGTCTCTGAAGAGACATGATGACAAAGATTATGAAACAATACTTAACAGACGTTTGGTACAAGTTATAAACACAAGCGTCATATAAATGAATTAATACTAAATCACATTTATATGGCTAAGGTACATTTGTATATACGATTAAAAGCATTTATATTAACCACTTGTAGTGAGTCTCTTTAAATGTTACATAATAGAACAAGAGCAAAGCTACACATGAATCCCAAAAAAATAATAATTCTAAATTCGATCCAAGTTAAGCGTTGCATTCTCAAAAATTGTGCTTAATTTGTAAAATATGATATTATTCGTTTATTTCCCTTTATCCATGATACGGAGTTCCAAAGTTATAACCATTAAAAATATAAAAAAACATTTTGAACTTAAGACAGTGCCTTTAAAACACGACTTCGTTAAACACCGCCTTGCGTTAATGTCTTTAAAAATTCAGTCACTTAGGACCGTCTTGTGCAGATGAGCTCATTATGAAACCAAGGACTGCTTAAACGATAAAAATGAATGGGATTGAATGCCGACTTTTTCATCGGGCTGTTTCTATACCCTACGTAAACCTTAACTGTGAAACTCAATTATATATTAAGTACGTTACAGTTCGCTAATTAGGATAATTACGTTCTATAGATTCACTTTGACTTCCTCATTGGTCGTGTTGGTTCCAAGTGCGACTGTCAATCAGGAGGTCCCGAGTTCGATTCCCGGGTCGAGCTCTACGAAATTTTCTCATTAGAACATTTTCTACTAGAAAATCGAAATTAAAATTCTGGTAGTGGTTCGGAGTCTGGATATGTGCCCGATGCATGGCCATAGGCTCACTACTAGGGATGTCGACCTGAGATCGATTAATCGAAGAATCGATGTATCGATTTTTTAATCAATGTGTAATACTGAATCGATTCAATGAATCGATATAACACCTTTAATAATCGACTTCATATTTTTTATGTTTTAGCATAAACAATACAATTACTTATTTGCAGTTAGTTGAATGTGCCCGAATTAAACGAGTGCTGCCGGTTAAACAGTTAACTACTCAAGAACTCGCGAGATGGTTGTGTGTTTAGTTTCCTTCCCCTCTTTTTAATAAAAAAAAATACTTCGATTGCTGGAAATATCGCATGTGATGAGCGGAACCGCTTGGATCACAGTAGGCTTGACAGACTGTTGTTTTTAAAATTTAAAACGTTTTGTTTTAAAAAAGTTTAGATATTAAGCGTTGGGAACTATATTTCCTATACTCTAGTTAATATACTATAGTTCCTAATGCTTAATATCTAAACTTTTTACTTTTTGTTTATAAGCTACATTATCATTTTTCTGGAGTTGTAAACAATACATTAAAAAATAAATGTTTCGTTTTATACCTCATTTATACTTTGATACGGTAATAAAAATAATTTTATCGAATTTCATGTTTTTACTGATAAAAGATCGTTAATTATAATATCTATCTTGTTTATAATGAAATTCATTAATATTTATATAGTAAACGCTAACTGGAAAAAAGATCGATTTTTAGGAACCCATATTTTCCACATCGATTTTTGTGTATCGATTTATTAGGTTATGATTCGAATCGATTCAAAGATCGATATTTTTTGGAAAGAATCGACATCCCTACTCACCGCCTATTCCATAGTGGGGCGTAAACGTAACCGGTGAATCGTGGGAATGTTCTGCATTCCTCTGCTTACCCCTTCGGGGATTACAGGCGTGAAGTTACGTTTTATAAATTCACACAAGTATTTATTATCAGATTAAAGTCACAGTACACCATGACATATTTTTGATTAAGAGACGTATGTTGGAAGTTAGATATCTTTTAATTTTCTCCCGCCGCACCGCTTCTCAGGGAAAAGCGGGAGAGGAGAGAGGAAGGCAAGGTGGATGGGGGATCGCGATAAACGATTTCAATGACCGAACGACGGATAGACGTCCGATTTGCTTCGCGGTTAGACTTAGACTGAAAACCAGAAATGGTTATCGGGCTTATCTGTGTCCTATCCAATATGAAATGCACTAAAAAACAGCACAGATTAATGCGATTATTATTAATTATTTTGCCCTTATGTTATCGTAAAGTAACATCTCGTCTGTAATTCTTGAAGAGATAGGCAGAGGGCTGTAGTACACTGCCACTTTTCACTATTTTATTTACATTTACGTTGCACTATAAAATAGGCGAGCCTATTAAACGGTAGCAATTAATGAATTTCATAAGGTGTGTTACTCGAAATGTACGATACAGTCGGATTGCGACTCGGCGCTAACAGTGGTCCAATCGTACAGCTGATTGCAGTAAACGCTATTCACGTGGACCAATAGTGCGGTGGGCGCTCTAGGCGTCTCTTAATCGTGTGGTCGTTCCAACACTAACCACTTTTATCGCTTAATGAACCTAAAAATTGATTACGTAGCTACAAGCCAGAACGTTAAAAAATGATTGCTGTTTATATATAGGTATATACTGCCTCGTTGGTCGTGTTGGTTGCAGATGCGACTGCCGATCGAGAGGTCCCGGGTTCGATTCCCGGGTC
>DWEI01000269.1:0-24245 GCA_018245875.1 Mysoria ambigua | reverse complement strand
GCCTGTCCCTTCGGGCCATCGTGGGGGCGGGACGCTACGTCAGGAACGACGTGCTGGAGCGCGACTTAAAAGTCGAAAGCCGCGGAGTGAGAGACGCCAATATGTACTTTCCCACGACCTTCAGGAATTTGGGATATGATGTCTGACAACTTCTGAGCGAGTCTCGAGGCGTCGCGGTCTAGACATTCAAAAGGTCATGCTGAATGTGAACCACGACGCCGCAACCACTCAACCACACTTACCGTGTATGAAAATACTTGAAACACACGTCGTGTGTATATCGTATGAGAGCTGACTAACCCATCACGATGAATGTATTCTCACACCGTTCAGGGTTCGACATAAGACAATCACTTTTATAAATTTTTAACTCAAATATTCACAAATTTTGCTCACCGTTAACATAACATATAATATAAACATAAACACCAAACATTGCTTAGAGAATGATACCGTCATTTTATACGTAACTCTGATAAGGAATGCGCGTAAAATACCATACCATAAGGACTCGCATTAGTTATATGAACATAAAGAATAACTACAAACAGAGAAAATACGAGACGATCGCCTTACGGCGTCGGAATGGTTTCATATTAAATTGTACGACATATTTTCGTAATAAATTTGTAAACAAGCGGTCACAAAAATGCCCCGGACGGCCGAACGCCTACACATATAATATTTGTTATGAGGGTGGATGCCATTTGATAGCCACGTATCGTTCTATGGAACATAAACAAGTCGTTTTGTTCGCTATCGTGAAACAGGACGCCCTGCGTACCACTTGTATAAGTTGTAACTAACTCATAGATGTGTTGGAGATTTTATCACAATGTTACAATTAGATATACATATTTTCCATTGTTTATGTCATACTATTATTATATTGCGATTTTTGTGTACTTTGTACATTAACAACCGGTGTTATCATCGGCATAGTGAAATCAATATTTTTTGTTCCGGTAATTCTATAAGTACAGAAGAGATATTTGCTACTACAAGCCCTCTGTCAAAAGATATCCATATTGATAACCCGTAAGTGTGCTAACATGATATCTAAATAATAATACTAAATAACATATTACATAATTTTTGAATTTGTTTATCACGAATTTTTATCAGCAACATTATATCAGTAACAGCGCTGTGGTTTAAAATTCAACTTAGTACTTCGCGGATGCGGCGTTCAAATATTATCACGCACCTCTTTACTTCCAAAATTATCCATTTTAAAGGTTATATATGTACTGTAGCAGGAAAGGAAACATTACGATGAAACCTGCACATTTTTAAAATTCTCCTTAACGGTATGCCGCCTGTAATTCTTGAAGAGGTAGGCAGAGGAAGGCAGAATACTTTTACATTTCACCAGTTACGTTTACGTCCCATTAGGGAATAGATGGTGAGCCTATTGTCGTACACCGGGCACATATCCAGGCTCCGAGCCCCTAATAGGAAATCTAAATTATAAAACAGTTAATAATTTCGAGTGCCTCAAATATGTCAATCCCGAAACGATCATCATGGTAAAGCCAAGGTCCTAAAATTTTTGTAGCAAACACATGTAGAACAGATCAATGATAAAAAAACTTAATGATAACAATGGGCAAATCTATTCTAAAATTGAAATAATTCTGGTCTCACAGTGACGAACGGTTACTTTGTTTAGTACAATGCGCTCAAAGAGGGTGGGGTTAGTATAAATGAGTTGAAAACATCAGTCACACAGGGACGTGGCCGCCGTTACGCCGGGAGCACGAGCGACTGATATATGACCCGGGTTTTACCTTCTTGACGTTTTTTGAAAACGCCATCCGGCGTAATGGATAGTCGCGGATCCAATGTAATTCACTGGCAGCCTAGCAAGTTCGTCGATGATTGCCTTTAAATGGTTTTCAATTTAACTTCCACATCCAATCGAAAGTTTGATAACTTAATTTTATGTAGGTTCAAACGTGTTAATAATATGGAACTTCGTGGGAGCGTCGTGTGTTTAAAAAGTTCGCGGAATTCGTATGCAGGCACGTGGATGATTAAATTCGTGTTTGAATGTTGTTATTAGTTTTTATCGCGGATAAGCACGTCAGGTCTGTTTAGGGGTGATGTATTTGCCACTCAGTACCCTCTACCTACCTAGTACGAGCCCTGGCGACACAACATATGTGTAATATTAATTTCCTTAATAAATTCAACTGCCTCGTTAATTGTGTGGCTGCGAGCGCATCTGCTGATCGTGCTGCTCTCAGTTAGATTACCAGGTTGGGCATTATTGATTTTTCTAACTGAAATAAGTATTCAAGTTAAAATTTCTAGTAATGGCTCGAAGTCTGGCTTTATGCTCGGTTTATGGCAATGGACTCATCATCTACTCCAGAATGGGGCATAAAAGGTAACTAGTGAAACGTGAGAGTGTAACTACTTTCTTTAATCTTACTCTCAGGGGATTAGAGGCGTGATGTTACATATTAAATTCTTAGTTCAACTAAAGATCTAAATTTAGAAGGATATAAGGAAATCCCATGAAGAACCAGCTGATACTAACAGAAAATCACGAGTAATTCAGCGCCAGCGAGCACGGCTTACCTAAAATATATACAACTGTTTCACATAGAGCGATAGAAACCCAAATAAACATCCTATTATCGTGGTTCGGGCGCTTTGGAAATAGTCATTGTGCCTCTTAGTGTAGATTAAAAACGTAGAATACCACTTACACAAGCCACACCACTTGCTCGCCGTCTTATCGAGCAGCCATAGAGAACGACGCGGGTCCGTCACGCGATACGGCGATTAAACAGCCTTCTATTTTAAAGAATATTGGTTTTATAAATGCTCCACAACATTACCCTTTGAAAAAGTTTAAGTAAAGCTTTATGGTATTGTTTCATAATGTTTATAGCGCCTGTAAAGATAAAGTAGTTTGTATATAAATGGTTAAGTTTCGATCACCGTTTAATACTATGCGATGGTCGCCATCATCACCAACCCATCGTCGTTTCCCTGTTGAACTCAAGTATCAAGAACTTAAATTTCAGTATAAGGGCTAACAGCTCTTTGAGCAGTTTTTACATACACAAATATATCAATCAGACATACAAAGCAGCATTTTTTACTCAATGTTGTGCTAATTTTATTGTAAATATAATTATTACAGAAATATTACAGATTAGATCTCAGCATAATTTGTTTACTCACCACATTTTTCAATATGGTACATACCTACAACGTATCTGGTGACGTGCACTAACACTAATAGACGACACTCCTCCAACGACTTTTTCAGGGATATACAGGCGTGATTTTACGTTCATAATTTGATGTAAATCCGTTACTTCCTAAACAAATCCGGAACTATTTCTATAAGGAAAATTACTATCACCAGACAATATGAAGGCGAAGTCTAAATGTAAAATATATTTCTTTTAAATTACATTTCCATATCTGTAACGATTACAATCCAGTTAATTGTGACGGCACGCATTAACGCGTAAAAAATAGTCGCGGGTCTCGGAAATCCGGCCGAAATTCTAAAAGCTTCACAACTAGTGCGCTGTGAAAAGTTTCATTCGCATCCGCTAGAGCGTGATTGAGTGATCGCTCTCCTAACAACAACCGGGGCATATACTATAAATTTTAATAAAAGCGAACACAATTCAAATTTACATGGTTCCGTATTCATATTTCCGACGCGTTTTTCTTTCAAGAATATTTTTTTAATGAATAAATTGACTACAAGGAAGCCATCGGTTGCAGGGAAGCTGTGCGCTTAATAAAAGGAAACGAAAGCTGTGAGCTGTGTGTATCAGGTACGAATTCCGCAATTAGCGCTGCAATATTATTGCCGATAATAGTCAAAACTCATTTAAAACTGTGGAGGATTTCGAACGAAGCGAACAATTTAAATAGACAATCTGTGAAACTGTACACGAACGTAAAATAGTGTTATTGAATACTGTCTTTAATGTTGTTAACTTAAGGCACCTGTTCCTACTGTAGTTGGAAGGTTAGGTTTAAATATTTTAATGTTTTACGATCTGAATAATTAATAATTTCATTCAGTTATATGTGCTTATTCATAAACTACCAATGCTTTGAAGAAGACCAATTTTCTGAATTATTCCTTTGTCGGTTCCCTACTAAGCTGTTTAAAAATATGAATACATATGAATTCGAGTATTTCATGCTCATATAATTGCTGTAGTAGACTGATAACCCAACAAGAAACAAAAATATTTGTCAACGCGGATCTCTAAAAAAGAAGACCACGAATATGTACACGTAGGTCCTTTTGCCTGTTTTTAAAACGCTACAGCTCGTTCTAATACGTACGTGCCGTTCGATCGATACGCGTAAAATATGCCATACGGCAAATATTTCATTTGGACAAGTTGGCTATTAGCTAAAGTCGTTATGGCGCAGGAAATTACTGAATAAATTCGATTGACTCCGCCACCCGCGCGGCTGTCGGCGGCTGATCGACGATTCGCGTGTACACGCGTCTTATTGCCCACTTGAAAACTGTATTTGCTCCACATATAATACACTTTTCATCAACTTTTCTACTTTTTTTCGCACCGGGAACCCTTTAGATGAGGTTTTAGCATTCTTACTACGGGTTCGCAACTCTCCTTATAAGCATTTCAGTGCTTTGTCAACAATTTCAAAATTCACGGTGTAATTTTTTTTTTCTAAATTCTGTCGGTAGCGGCTAAGTAACATGAAGTAACATGAATAACATTTATGAATACAAGACACAAAGATTGCTAAAATTATATTATTTATAACAATAATGACTCAATCATGGTGATGTTGACGATGATAAAACAAATATTATTCTGTAATATATAAGTCATTAGTATAGTTCTCTAAAGTTTGTGCGCATATATGATCGCAGTGATAAAATAATATTCTCTATATTTATCACTCCGATAATATATAGCACACCAAGATATAAATATTTGGCGTTCAGTGTTCTCTGCGTACTCCCTAGAGAACCTCACATGACTATACAATAGCTACAATAAACCGCCAGACACGTTTGTATGAACTACATACACATGTGCACACATATGCGATGTCACGTTAACCAAATCGTTCAGCTATTTGCATGAATGAGCCGGAACAAAACATTCCCTGGAATTGGCCTATTTGAGGGATCGGCATTAGGCGGATGGGCATCACGCTTAACGAGTGTCACGAGCGCACAATCAATGTTAGTTATTTCATGTTTTTCCGTATATTCGAATAAATGTTTTGTATTAAAATACATCGACGATTTTATGTATATAAACGTTTGATTATGTTTGCCCGCGTCGTTGATCGTATTGGTTGCAAGTGGGACTGCCCATCGCAAGGCATTATTGGATTTTTAAATTTAGATTTTCTAGTAGAGATATCTTCACGCCGGGTCGCTTACGCGGTAGCCAGAGAGAACCGAGTGCCAAATATCTAATAATAATATGAAAGCACTCGTATCAAATGAGTGTTTTTATATCAAACCCTTTTTAATAACGCGTATAAAGCCTAATAGTAGCCATAAAGTTATTATTTATTCAAAAGGAAGTAGTTTTATATGCAGATTGCCTCGTCGTTTTACATGCAATAAAAATCACCCCAGTTCTCCTAGAACTGTGACCATAAAATATGCTCAGTATCCCATTCTCCCTAAAGAGACATTAGAGATACTGCGGACGTAGGGACGTAGTTTCAGCGTCCAATATTTTATTTTCCGAGTTAACCTAACGTCCGTTCAAGACCACATTGAATATACTCAGTACATTGCATTAATTTGTGTTGTGTGCTTATTTCTTTAATTTCTAGTAATCCTTTTATCTTTTACCGTTGTGTGTCAAGTATTTTTTTTATTAGTTAAAAAATGCAGTAAAGTATAGGGTATTGTTCTATTAAATAAATGTATAACATCATTAATTCAATCAGACCAATAAATTACATTCATTCAGTTTAGATTTTGGTCAAATACATATGAAACTCGTTCTCAGTGAAAAACTCATGAAAATATCTGAAGAATATGATCTTAACAAAACACGTAATGGGAAAAAAATTTGATCGACTCGAAGAACATGATGGGGTAGAGTGTCTGTTATCTAACAAAATATTGCCTCTTTACCAATCGTATATAATCTAATGTGTCTATTTATCCACGGAAATTGTGAATGGGAAACATTGAAGAATCTATCAACTGGCGCACTTTCTGCTCGCGGTCCGGCAATTTGAAATAATGATAACCGCGCGCCGTGCGGAGACCACTTCCTCGGGAATGGAAAGATAACACTCCACCTCGCCGCGGCCGCTCGAACGCTCGCCCGCTCCGGCAAAATATTAGCCGATGGATTATGATAATAATTTTCATGGATTATGATAATTATTTTCGCATCTCGAGAAAATTATTTCCGTTGTAAGCATAACGTTCACCTATATACAGCGTTAATAACCGCATAAAACTGTAATTAAACTGCCACTGCTCCGTCTTGCTAATTAAATTTTACTGAAAATTCACGCTAAATTAGACTTTAATTAATAAGCAGGAACAGTATAGAGGTTGATAATTTTGCCGCCCACTCCGAAAGTCCTGGGTTTGAAACCTGCAGCGCACATTTTTATAAGAAAATCTGTGTTTTAAGGGTGCGATTAAGTTAACCGGAAAGTCGGGTAAAGACTGACAAAATTCAATTGGCCAGCGTGGTAGACCATGGCCATAGCCTTTGAGAGAAGAGAGTCGCACCCAACAGTGAAAAAATAATAAGAATGTTTATAAAACAAATTTATCTAAGAAATATTTGTTACAATAGAATATATTAAAGTGAATATGTTACAAGTTACGTTTAAATTCAGTTATATGGATATATGTTGAGTATCTGTATGGCTGCGTCATTGGTCGTGTTGGTTGCAAGCGCAATTGCCGATTGAGAGATCTTAGGTTCAAATCCCGGTCTATTACGAGATTTCTCTCACTTAGTTATTCTAGTAGTGAGTTCGTGTCTCTAGGGCCCGGTGTATGACAATAGACTGACCTCCTATTCCATAGTAGGTAGGAAACGTAATTGATGAAACGTAGAAATGTATTACACTCTGCCTACCTCTTCGGGGATATAGACGTGATATTCCGTTCACTTTTATATACTGCAAGATATTTGCTTGACGGTATTTAGTGCAAGTGTCATATTTTTATTATTAATAATAATGAGAAACGCTTGAAATGAAACGAACAAGGTTCAAATTAATTAAATTACGGAGCTGCACTCAGTATGCAGTGTGAAACGATGACGTAGCGTCTTTCCCGCATTCTATTCAGCTTGCTTGAGGACCCGCTTTTTTAATCAAAGGAAATATGAATGTTTAATTAAAAAGATGTTAAATTCTAAATGTAAAAAGATACATTAAAGCGGGCGGGCGGCTTTAGTGTAAAATCGGGTGTTTCATTATTGCATCTAAATTAAAAGGTTGTAAGTGAGAAGAGAAAAACAAGCGGTTACTTGTGTTCGTTAATGTTTCTTATCCCTTTTCTTATATTAGGCGTGGCTTAATTAAATTTTCACCTGTTTATTTTAAGCTCGTTAGGCTTTCAAGGTCAAACAATTTTAAAGGTACAAGATATTATATTTGGTGGGCAATCTTGTATACAAGTGATATTGCTGTAAATAATATTAAAAAGTCACGCTAAGTACTTTATGGATAGGCGAACTGCATTTATTACTTAATATCCTAACATATCCTATCCATCATTAGGATAGGATCCTTACGTTAAGTAAACTATCTAACCTTAAGGACAATAGTAAAATCTTATAATATTAATCACTCTTTTCATATACGCAAACAGGTTTCAATGTTTTCTGCCTTCCAACACAAGATCCGGCGTAATTGGTCAGACATATCTCTCGGCCCCTGAATCCATCAACATTCGCATGATTCATTGAATAAGTATTTTATTACTACACTTAATGTTTTCTTAATATATCGCGTATCTGAATAATTACTCAATATTAACGGTACATAATTAACATATTGTAGGTATATTACGTACGCATCACAGCACTCAGCTGAGTTGAAGTTCAATTAACACTTGTTATCATTATAACAAGTGTTCATTCCAATTATAGCAATATTCCCGTATTCGAACACATGAACGACAGAGCTTAAGATATGCTTCAATTATAAATAGACAATCGGAAAAATAATTATGAATTACAGATGGATAAAAATAATTTTCTGTATAGATCTTACAAAACAATTTTGTAATTATTAATTGTGCGTTCTACCTACCCTGTAAGAGATTTGGCGTGAGTATGTTACAGTGATAAAAATTTAGTGTAACCTCATTGCAATCTTTTCTACATGATAACAATTATTTAGTCGAGTTTCAAACACGTATTACGTTTTCGAAAATCGCTTGTGCCTTGTGTCGGCGTCAAAATCCCGGCGTTATAAATTAAAAGAAGACCATTCGGAGCCTCCCCCTCACTACTTTATAAGCGAGAGTTCGTTAAAGAACTTTATTATAATTCCTACACTAAATACCTACGTGCAGTTACATGCGCCAAAACTTTTTATTGGTTACATCATGTTGTACAGGAACATGTTACCAACCTATATCTGATAATAATGATTGTCACTCGAAATGACGAAGACTTCATTGAATTTATGTACAAAATATTTTGTGTACGAGGTTAAATATTCCATACAGATGAAGAGATGCCCTGATCCTGAAATTTTAAAATAGCACAATTCATTATCCTTTGTGTTGCCTAGACCGGAAGATACATATTAAATAATTTTAATTACTGATAACATATAAGATTAATTTGATACTAGAAAATGTTTTAGTAGAATTCTCGATTCAATTCGAAACATATAACGATTTCTATGATTATTATTGAAATCAGAAAATTTTATAATTATTAATAATCAAATTGCATTTCGCCTGTAAAACAATTGATCTATTTTTATTGATAGGAAATCCATAACAAAATTCGAATGAGCCAAATGTTATATTATGATTATTATTATTATATCACGTCAAGCTGTTGATTGGAAAGACAGAATGCACCAATTGCCAGATACCTCTATTCTTGCGGTCTTCTGCCTTCATTCTCATCATACACGTAAAATATTAAACTTAATCGCATTCTACTGACTCATTCGTCTAATTTATTTTTGAAATTCTGTTACAGACCATTATTAGCAAATTAAATCCAAAATAAATAAATAGGTCAAACACTTTCCAATTACCCGAAGAAAATTTGATACTCATTTTAACAAAGCCATATCTAAGGAAATCCACAGTATCAAGATGGTCGGGGATCGTGCGGTGTCCCGCAATGGGGAAAGAGTACGTTGATTAATGAACAAGTCACGGAGAGATATTTATATCCTACGCAGATGGGACCATCTGGGGCAAGTTAATGGCAACAGATAAAGTATGTATAGGCAGTGTTCGTGAAAATGATAAATCATTAAAAAACACAAAGTGAAACATTCCCAAAATGTTCATCAAATTTCACAAGCGTTTATTGTTAATAGTAACGGCTAATTGTCTATACAACAGTGGAGAGTGAAATCGGACTGGGCAATAGAATTAAAATCCAAACTACAATCGGTCAAGTTGAAAATTCTACTGATTTAACAGTTATACTAGCGATGATGTCACAGCACAAATGGAGAAGCACAACAATGTTCAAAGCAAGCAAAGCCAATTAAGCAATGTCCAAAACAAGCAAAGCATGCAAATTACGGATATTTGCTTACTTTGAATAGCTGCGATGGAATTTCAATGGGAACCTTTACATAGAGATTTTATTATTTATTTCAAAACAAGTTACGGCAGTTACGGATGGCTACCCTGCGTGGCCAACTGCAACCAAACACAAACATAGACTGTTAGTTTAGTTACTAATAATGTTATTTACTTCAGTTATTGTTAATATCTATAAGTTTACTAAGCATTACTTGTTAGTAAGACTGTTTGTAAACCATCATTCATTTCTTTTATCGTTCTACTGTTACAATCAGTCTTCTTTGAAGATAAAGTGACTTACATAGAACAGCAATCTGCCACCACGATTAAGTATGTTCATTTGACTTAGAAAATAGTATGGAAAATTCTAAGGTGTGCCAAAAGTATTTCCCACCATCGTCACAGGATGAGTGATACATATTTTTATACATTAAAGACATGAAGAGGTAGGTAAAGGAATGCAGAACACTCTCCAGAACATTCCCAGTTTTCACCAGTTACGTTTACGTCCCACCATGGAATAGGTGGTGAGCCTTTAGCCATGCATCAGGCACATGTCCAGACTCCGAACCACTACTATAAAATCTAAAGTAAAAAAATTTGTAGTGTTTGAGCCAGAAATCGTATCCGGGACCTCTCGATCGGCAGACGCACTTGCAAACAACACGACCAACGAGGTGCTCAAAGAACCGTTCAAATTCATAACAACCCTAAAAAAATGTTTAATTCAATTAAAAAGCTAATGAGACGAAAATATGTATAATTATTGGAACAAAAACTTGTAAACTATTACGTAACTCATAATTCATTAACTTTTCATAAATAAAAAAACACAAAGAGCATATAACACATACATATAAAAGTGAATCATGTGTATGTACATATATCAAACATGCTACGTTTGAAGGTTCCACTCGTCTTTATTTGTTTTAGATTACTTTGGGCTCGGAAAGTCGGGTATGCGGACTGCGTCCCGGATTTGTAAGAGATTTGAAAATAATAAACTTATGCGCCCGGAGAAGATAATCGTTGAGTTTTTCAATTCACCAGATAATGCTCTGCAAACTTATGGCGTTGGGACAAAGTCACCAGCTAGAATTATATGTACATTTGACTAATCATATTGGTCGATAAAGTGAATAGGTTGTAATAAAATGACAGTAGTGTTATCTGTTAATATTGATTGCGTTCTAATAATATATCAGTATTAGTAGTATTTTAACTAAGAACGTTAGTCAATAGGTTCTAATAAAATATCATTAACGAGTTAACTAAGTTAATACTTAATAGGCTCGAATAAAATAAATGTATTTGAGCCCTTTCTATGAATTTTAACACTATTGTAATTAACAAGGATACTTCTATAAATCTAGATTGTTTTAATTTGTGTAATAATTGCGAAATACAACTCTTTCACTTTGTTCAACTAGGTGGAAGTCCTCCAAATGTCCTGTATATAACTCTCACAATAAGTAGTGATGAAACTTGCTTGTTTAACCTGTTTAATTTAATATCTTATTTAACAAGCAAGATTATGAGTATCTGGGCGCAACAAGTATCAAAATCTTATTTCACACTTCATTGTATTCACGTATGTTAGATCCATTAAGGCTCATAATATAACATTTTGCATAAACCATAGGCGTTAGCAGAAGCTGTACTGCGATGCCCAACACTAAAGTCTAGCAAGGGGTTCATTGGCCCTCAGATGAATCCCATGTCTAACTGTGGATTGCAATAGGCTTATGATAATGATGATAATAATACTTATAAGAATGATCATGATGACAATAATGATCATGTTGATCATGATGATAATAATGATAACAATGATCATGATGATAACAATGATAATAATGATAATGATGATCATGATAATAATAATGATAACAATGATAGCAATTATCTTGATGATAATATTGATCATGATGATAGCAATGACAATGACATCCATAATTTAATCTCCTTAAAAATCAGAATACTTGAAATATTAGTGTATTAAAATAAATTAACTCTAATACGATTTAGATTGTTCTATACCGTAAAACGATAATTTACAGTATAATAGTCTTTCACGTGGCCTATACAAAGTTCATCAGCCTTTTATTTACAATATCATGAGTCATATCATGTTTCAAAAGAGCACGTGTAGCCTTGATTCTGGTTGACGAGTAAGTGGTTTAGAGATTTCCCAGAATCTTCCTTTTGAAGAAACACGCAAGTCACAAGATAAATACACGCGTCTATGACACAGCGAGTTAAAAACAAATCCGATGCGAACAGCATTTAATTCGAGCAGAACACGCCAAGCTCTTATTATTTGTGCTATTATATAATAGGCATGATTACAATTAATTGAACATTATATAAAAGTCCATGTTTATTTTCCAAAGTGTATTTTTTACAAACAAATTGTAATAGGCTTAATCACTGTTCTACAGTGCGCCGTTAACGTAATTAGTTAAAAGTGGGTGTGTAATACTCCTCCGCTTACCTTTTAGAAGATCACAAACGTGATGTTAAAAATCAATTCCTTGCAGATAAAATTTCTTTGAACGTTTTTTTCGTCTAATGATATAAATATGATGATATAATTTAACGGAAATTGTACTAGGTATATATATACCAGTATTTTTGTCCTGGTTGTCTTTTCGTGCCATGCCTTCACTTTGTTGATATATTTATTAAGACTTGTCAAAGACACGTCGGTACTCTCTAGCTCTGAAATGATCGTCTGTAGTATATATTCTTATGTATATAAAGCGGCAACCAAACCACTTAAACCGAAGCACAAATTGTATTAACGATTTGCGTTCCGATAGTCACAGTCTACACATATACAAGTGACGCTCCCTAAGGAAGTACTTCATAAATTTATGTATTTCGTAAAAAGCCTCCGCCACATTTTATGACGAACACAGTCGTGTCACACATCAAAAGCTTTCGATACGTATGCCCAGGAGATAAGTATTTTTTTATTTATATTATACTCGTAATAAAGATATTATTAGCAATAACAAATTTCCCTTAGTAACGTAGTCGTGGAAACGAACACACTTACGTGTTAAACTTTATCAAACAATTTCATATTAATCGAACTTATCTCGCCGCGCCTGTTTTTCACAGACGGTGAAGACATAGCAGTTTAACAATTTTGACTAATGTACGCACATCAGCTTTCCCAACACACGCTGAAGCCTGACGCGACAAAACAATTTCAAAAAGAGAATGCGTTGCAACATTCGACAATCGACGGAACCCGCTCGAAGCTCCGTATATATTATGCAAGACGCATGTAACGTGCTCTCTGTGCGTTCGCGAGGTAAGCCAATTTCGGCTCGACATTAATAAAGCTTGCCATCTTGCCCGACACAGCTAACTCGGCCCGCGACATTTTTTTGAATCCTCACAATTAGATTAGAACGACAAGCGTTATCATCCAGGGATGATACATTGTATTTTCCATATTTCATAATGTAATATATACTGGTATATAATCTTATAAACGTTCATCTTTCTCTTCGTACATTCACGCCATTTTCGCAAATATTAATTACCCGGAGACTTGATGCGAAACATTTTTAAAATTGGAATGTTTCAATACATTTCTAAATTTATCTCCAATGAAATAGATCTAATTCTCAATAATTTACTTATATAACATTTTACTGTTAAATGGCCTCTTAGATCCGAAACTCGTCAAACTATCGCGAAAAACCATACGTGAATACACTTAAATCATCATGCACGTACATGATAAGTATGGTCTTGACATTATTTTAGATTATTACACAACCTGTCTGGCGAAGAACTAACATCAGCAAAGGGTAAATCATTCTGTTTACCTCGCATGTCATTTATTTAAATCGGTTTGATGGTAAATAAGTGATACATTTATATAAAAACAATCTTGAATTTGATAGACAACATACAGTAATTTCGTTTCTGAATGCCTATGAAGAGCCCCATATTAATCGTTCGATCAGTCGCGCCGCTCGACGCTCGGCGTCACGTATCAGAAATGGGTTCGATTAAGCCATCGATGAAAATGTGCTATCTCGAAAAAAGAACCAGAGAGAAAAGTATAAACCCGTGAACCTGCGAGCGGAATGGCGTAATGTGATAGCGGAGCCGCGGGCGCAGTTCATTTGAATATTTCATAGGTTTCGGGGCGGCGGCGTTTGGCTTAAGTGATTACCGCGAGATACAGCGGAAAGTTATTTACGACCAGCCCGAACGCAGGCCATTTGATTTTCACCGCTCGTTCATATAGAGAATTGCTAGTGTAATTTTCTTTGTGAGCGATGGAATTAATGTCGCTTGTCGCATTTTTGTTTTATTGACTGAAAACATATGAACAGAGTGATTTATAATATCGTACAAAATACGTTGGCAATCACTGACGAAATATACATAATTATTCATTATGGTTGGAATCAAAGGTTAAACCACTTACAAATACTTGAAAAGTAAGGAAACTCATTGAAACTAATTGGAGTACCGGATCCCGAATGTCAGTTTACTTCTGTAGCATCAAAAAATATTTTTTATCCTTTAAAACTGTAACGTTTTAAGCTCCATTCTTTGACAGCAGTAAGCAGCAGTAAAGCAGCATAGTGCCTTAGAATTCAGCGTCTTGTTCATTGGTGAATAGGTTCATAGTATTCCGCACATCTCTTTACAAAATTACCTGAATTTTAAATATTATATTATTACTCGTATATATAGGTATTCTCTAAGGTGAGTGTAAATGCACTCGGGTAATATAAAAATCTATGTCACATTCTAAGATGAGATCCTTACCTACAGGTCCTCTTTGATTAATAAAAATAAGATATAAGTGTTTTAAATACTAACTACTATAATAATATTATACTATATTAATACTACCAGATATAATAATATATTAAGCGCCAATAAAATGACACGTCATGTCAGTAACATGAACGAGTGAATTTATAGAACAAATGAAAAAATTTCTTAACCATATCCTAAAAACAAAAGGTCTACCTAAGCCCATACTTTATTATTGATGCTATAAATTGCATTCGTGAGAAACTTGCAACCTGTGAACTATTATAGTTAAAAATGTGCTCTGTACAACGCGCTCTTTTTTAATATTTTTTTTCCATAGACTTAAACGTAATTTCGCGCCTGTAACCCCCAAAGAGATAGGTAGAGGAGTGTTGTAAACTTTAAGATTAATTTATAGAAATAATTTATAGATAGAATAATATAGAATATAGAATATAATATAGAAATAGAATAGATAGAAATAATTTATATACAATATAATCTCTAATTTAGATTTTCTAGTAGCGGTTCGGAGTCTGCATGTGCGCCCGATGCATGGCAATAAGCTCCACCTATTCCACCGGTAAAAGGTAAACGTAACTGGTGTAACCTGGTCTGCATTCCGCTGCCTACCTCTTCAGGAATTACAGGTGTGAAGTCACGTTTTTATACAATATAGAAATAATTTATAGAATATATAATTTTCTTGCATTTTATTCAGTTGATTGAAAGTTTCATACAAAAGAGTTGTAAACGTCCCATCGATAAAACTGCCCAAGTGAATGCCTTCCAGTTAAGTTTGTGCGCAGTTGATAAAACTTTCAAATACTTCAAGTCTTACAGTGTCTGAGTTTATTGAACGAAGATTTTCCAGTATAACTATAATAGTCATTTAAAATGAAATTTTCACATGCAATTAAACATAAGTCAATGCAACAATAAATTCATTACTTATTACAGACAAGTTATTTTCGGAATAACATAGTAACGTATTGTTATTAAAACGATGTATGCAAATTTTATATACGAATTACAAAGCCTATTTTTCATATGGATGGAAATTAAGGATCAATGATCAATCACCTGCAATGATCCTGACAAACTTCTTGTGTCCATTTAATAAAGAAACCTATAAACTGGCCTGTTTTAGGACGTATCTCAATATATTAAAGATTTGAGGTACTCGTATATTAAGGAGAATAATTCAAAATTCTCTCTCAAAAAAAACTCGTATATTAAGAATTAATTCAAAAGAGTCATTAGGCAAAATATTCATCCAGTTGCTAAGCTTAATTCTAAGTGATAAAAATGAATTACAAGAGTTCGCTTCAATTAATGCATTATGGTAATCAGCTGGCCTGTTAAACAGTACGAAGAATGAAAATTAGGTGACCATCAAGAAGATGAATACCAGAATATGCTGTTTGGAAATAAAAAGATTCCATTCTTTAACCTGCAGTCTAAATTTTTTCTGTGTAATTTAACACAATTCATGTTTTTTTAAATTTTCAATTCTATTACCTATTACAAGTTTTCATGAAGAATTTTTTTTATAATAAAACAAAAAATTGCATTACTTCTTTAAAGAAAATATCGGTAGATGCTTTACGCTATAAAATAACGCTACAAAATTTCAATACTAAGATCACTTGTAAAATTGCAGTAGAAAATGTATTGTGTATAATTCATGTTGAAAATTATTTTGTTCAAAATTTCAATTCAAATAACTTACACTATAATATTAAAGTACGATTTTCTTTGTCAAAGTGTAACTTTAAATTAGACAACTACTATAAAAATTTAAACTTTCTATTTCACAGACTCAGCATAGACTTTGATACTTCGATTCTTCGAACTTTGATTCGTTTTATTGACTTTCGTCAGAGTAAGATCAGAAAATAAATTAGATAACGGCTAACAGAGCGCCCCGTTTGGGACACGTACTATAATATCTAAGGGAAAACGTCGCACGCCGCGGGCTATCTTGCGCCGTTAAATTGTCTAGATTCGAAATTATGAGCACTGTGTCTTGTAATTATTGACTTTGTAATTTTGTATTTTCTAAGAAATATCTTTTACAATAAAATATATGTGTAAATGTAAATGTGTTAGAAATTGTTCACAAAATCAGTGATATGGTTATTTCTCGAGTATGTTCTGTATTAACCTAGACCTGTTCTGACCTAGATGGTTGTTTTGATGATTATTGTTGCAAGTACGACTACCGATCAAGAGGTCCTGATTTCAGATCTTAAGTCTGAAGTTATTTAACAAAATTCTTCTATCGTAAATTTTCTAGTACAGGTGAGTAATCTAAATATGTACCGGGTATATAGCAATACACTCGCCACCTATTCCCATAGTTGGACGTAAAGGTAACTGGTGAAACTTGTCAGTGAACTATATTTCTCCGCCTACATTTACGGGGTTTACAGGCGTGATGTTACGTATGTTTAATTAATTATAATATTTGCTTCATATTAATATATTTAACAATATCTTATTATTCTTCACATCTGTACCTGAGCCATTTTTCCATAATTTAGAATTGATCCTCAATTGCAGTGAACCAAATTAAAGATGATTTTCCAACATTATTCTATGACCTTCCTGATACCTAGACCTCCTCAGAAGAGCGCCAATCTCTATCCGCGGCTTGCTGCGTACATCTGCTTGCAACCTTTCTTCTCAAGTTTTTCTTTTCAACTATTTCATTCTTCTCCGATAACGCACTTTCCAAGAAGACTACATTCAGCAGTAAACTGAGACAAGTTGATAATTATGATTACATTTCTGAAATATTTACATCGTGGCTATCTAAAAACCATAATGGATGGAAGCTAAATAAAAATGTGTACTTGTAAAATAAAAAGTATAAGAAACATGGCGGATCTATAAGTATTGAGATATTTGGCACTCACTACGCTATGCCTGGCCCGGAGTTGGAATCTCATGTGAAGAGAAGATATGTACTCCTATCTAAAACATTAAAGTTAAAATAAAATCTGACAGTTGACAGGAAGCCTAATAAATATTTCAATTAAAAAGTATCAAACTAAGCTTTCGATAATGATAAACAATTATGTGAGACAGACAATTGCTAAAAATCATGTAACGTAATAAAAGTTAAAATATATATATATGGAACCGTAGAGAACTACATTCAATAGCGGCAATTTTTTCTGAACACGTATTAAAAATCTGATTAGTTTCAACATTAAAAATTGTTATTTAATAACATACGCTTCTCAAACTTTGCACCGAACGCGGTGCATTTCCTTGTGAAAAGTTCCAGAAGCGCTACATAGAGAGCTCTTTAAGAAACGTGCAAAGAAACTACTTCAAAGCTCCCAACGCGTTGGTGAATTCATTGACGATGCAAAGCGAAGGCTTTGTTACGTTTATGTTAAACCTTAGGCTTACTTTACCTCTGTTCGAGTCATGTTTTACTAACTTTGTTATAAAATCGGTGTGACAGCGCGAATTATCATCACTGACAAAATTATTGTGTTACTAAATACAGGTCTCCTCAAAGATTGAGAATGGTTGAGACCATAATGTGCTACATTGGTATAATATGCGATGACAGATTTTACATGGTATTTATGATTTTATTGACTGCTTCATGGATAGAGTATCTCCAAGCAAGCCGATTAAAAGTTTTACGACTGCCAATCGGGAGCTTCCGGGTTCGATTCCCGGAAGGAACACTACAAAATTTTCGAATTTAGATTTTCTAATAGTGGTTCGGTCTGCATATGTTGCCCGATGCATGGCAATAGGCTCATCGCCTAATCCATAGTGGGACGTAAACTTAACTGATGAAACGTGGGAATGTTGTATATTCTCTGCCTACTTCTTCGGGGATTACAGGCGTGAAGTTACGTTTTTTTTCTAATCTAGATTTTGTAATAAGAATTTGTAGTCCGTAAATCATTACTTATTATTTATTCTACTTAACATAGCACCTTATACTATGGATTTGGTAACAAGATCTCCCGCTATTGAATGGAATACGACGCGCCCTAATCGGTGAAAATGGAAGTACTGGTCTCTGTGCCTACAGCTTCGGGAAAGCACCGGCATGATATCATATTTCTAGTGAAGCTATTCGAGCACTTCCCTCTTAGTATAAATTCTAGTGTCGTTTCGTAGTGATCATAAAATGTCGGCACGGATTACTGCATCCGCTGCAATATAGAAACAATCCCAAAGTTATATCGCGGGGACGGTTAAAAATGATCCAAACTATTCCATGTTCTGGCACTTGCAATTTTGTTGTCATATAATATTTATACACATGATTTTGTTCCGATTTTGGTATACTAAGCCTTATAAGATATATTTCTACAATATCAACCCTTTCAACAGACAAGAATTCCAAGGGTTTCCATTATATCATTCATTGTGAGATAGAATCGCCAACGAGATAGAATGAGTAATCAGTAAATGAGGTAGAATCATAATTGTAGGCTTTCGTTTGCTATTTCATATAAATCTTTGCGAAAAGATGCCTTACTTCCTCTGAACTTGAGACATGAACAACAAATCAGGGTTAGCTCATCTGCAATCAATGTTGCTTCATAAAACATTCGATTCTCCTTGCAAAAATTTCACTCCAATACATCTTATAACTGTAATATGTACGTGATACGTTATATTCATCAACGCAAGGAATTTTAGCTTTCCATTTCGTACATACTTAATTTGAATTTCGAACATACGAAGTCCACCTTTTCGTAGTGCTCGTAATATCCGAGTTTATACCGTCGCATGTCGTCTTAAAATGGCGCAACTGATGCTCCATTTTAACTTTGCACGGGTATAACATTACGTCATCGCATAAAATGATGTTAACTCTATCATGCAATGGCATGCCATATTTTATTTTACGTACCAAATGGCACATTAAGTATCAGTGTATAAGAAACGTGTGTAACTAATGTAAAAAATATATGAACTTTCTGTTTTTTTTAGTTTTTTGTTGCTATAAATAACTTACTGCAATAGGAATTATTTAAAGTTTAATATGTTTCTTAAATCACAGTGGCGTAAATAGTTCTTAGTAACCAGAAGTTTGTCAAATATTGTCAAGTCGGCCGCATTTAATTCTGTAGACGGCTAAGTATAACTACTACGATCGATTGGTGTGCTCTCCAAACTACGAATTTCGTGTTATCCCAATAAATGTCGATCGTAAAAAGCATTGTTCAACTTTATACATCCACTGCGTACTAAGTACGAGCTTTGTCCGTGATGCTTCAAATATTATTTTCAAACTATATTGTACTTTATACAATTTTCATTGAAACTTAAACCGAAACTAGATGCACTGAACCTACACTTAATTAAGCCAGTACATTGTTGTAGATCGCAGACTGTGCGATACTTTAAATCGCTAAACAACACCAGCGAAATCTTATAAAATTAGGAAACTAAAAATATGCCAAAAAATCTTTGACTACCTTATCGGTGTAGTGGTTGAAAATAAAATTTCTAAGCAATGGAGCCTGACTTTGATTCTCGGGTCAGATACTATAGCTTTTTTTAATTTTACACTCCTAGTTAATTAATTAATAAATTCCTATTCCTACGTGGAGTGACGATATACACAAAGTAGCTGACGGCAGTCAAATACATAGACTCAGTGGCGTGCTATTAGATTGAGTATGTCCAGCAGTGGACGTGAATAGTCTAATGACGGTAATTACTATTTACTACCCTATATGACGCTTTGTATTAAAATTATCCACTTAAATAACATTGTTATATTTTTCCGAAGGGGTAGGCAAAGGAGTATACAAGATAATCATAACCTTGTACTTGGCTGATACATTTAATACATGACTGAAAACATTGCGCCAATTGTTCTATACAATACAATTCGCTATAAAGAGAAAATGCACTTTAATAAGCCCACTCCACTCAACGTGGCTGTATTCCAAAGCATCTGAAACACATGGAACCTTCTGCAACCGACGCAAGGATCGGTTATTATTATAGACGAACAAAATGATATAAAGTAGCTAGCTTATTTATATAATTTACTTATATGATTACATAGAATTCAGTCCATCAACCATCTGGGATGATAAACAGTCGCAGGACGGTAACATTAACAAGCAAGCAATTGCTTTAGATAAAATGTATTTTTGTACGGCCACTCTAGATGCTATTCAGAATATTGGGAATAGGCTGCGCCGAGTGTAACTAACTTCAAGTGGTTGGAATAAGAGTTTGTACATTTGTCAGAATATTCTGTAACCTACTTAAAGTTTTAGCCAATTCTCCGTGGAATATATTACATTCCCGCAGAAAAACCGAGAGATCTTAAACGAATTTAAGTCATTGGGCATCCCTGAGGGCTTCTATCTATTAATGCGACTTAATAGGTATCAATAAATTAGAAAATAATATGAAATATTTAAATCATATAATGATATCAAACAATCAACGTATGATATTGTATCAAAATATTGAAAGAAAATACCGCTTTAAATATCTAAAACCTTTTGCAACAGACATTACGTGGACCACCTGATTCATACCCGCAACCATTAGCACTGCAGTTCACAGTGAAATATCAAATCTATGACCCCACCTGTAATCCCCAGAGGCAGGCAGAGAAAGGTGGTACTCCCCTCCGTTTCACTAGTTACGAGTACGTTCATGTCGCACCATGGAAAAGGTGGTGGGCGTATTGCCCTACACCGGATTTAAAGCCAAACAACTACAAGAAATTTCAACCCAGGACCTGGCGATCGGCTTCGCGCTAACAACCACTCGACATGACATACACGGAAATTATTACTTCACATATCATCGTATAAAGGTACTCGTATAAGTTGGGTTAGACAGACAGCATCAAGTGCTAATGATATATATTCCGACAGTGCTTCCATTATACTTGCCTATCTCCTTCAGGCACACGAACTTCTTGCATAGTCGTGACATCGAGCAGCGATGAGAGAAGCAAATCTTCAATAATAAAAGTAACGAGAACACTCATCCCGCCGCTCAAATACTTGTTAGGAAATTCGACTCGATGGAATTCCTTACATTAAGGTGCACATATCGGCTCTAACGGCTCTGAATATTAAACAGCGCGGGAGCCAAGAACAGAGGCCTCCGAGGAAATCGAAATTATGCGACAAATGTGCCAACCGAACGTTTTACGGCCGAAACGGCGCCGAATCGGATTTGGATCACGTCCCCGGCGCGAAGACGGCTCGACGCGTTGTCGGCAGCTCGCATAAATTTGCAAGATTAAACGCAGACCACGGCGGCCAACCTGGGCGCGGTCCGCGCTCGTTTACATGAACGCTGACCCCTTCCACATGAAGCGAGCTCGTCACCGTAACTCAACGTTACGTTAATACTCCGTATATTATCATGCTTTCAACCCATATTTGATATTTCATTACTGTGTGCGTATTGACCAAGTCGCATTTGTATTTTAGAACAGGTAATAGTGAAAATGTTGAAGTCGTACGTCCATTGTAAATACTGAAACAATGCGGAATGATAACGAATCGAATTAAGATCGTGTCTTCGCAGTGGAGGCGGCTGACACCTGACGTGACGTCACACTTGCATACATTTGCAAGTTTAAACTGAGGGTTCACTCGATCTGCACGGGGTCTCCCCGTTTACGTATATGAAATACCTTACGCTGTTAAACTAACGCAAGAATTTAAAAGTGATTTGTCTAACCCGGTGGTCGAACGGTTAGTGACCCTGGACACTGAGACATGGGTTTCGAGTTCAATTCCCACTCCGGAATATATTTGCGATGAGCATTATTATCTAATAATTTTAGTTTGGATGAAAGATAACGAATATCTTTAAATTTATTATTTTTAGGTGTACGTATATATACATGTATTGTTCATAAGTTGTTTGATTTCTATAACAAAAGTTCTAATTAGTTTAGAGTGAGTGGAGCTTGTTTAGAGATACGCCAAAACATTTAAAATAAAAACATCACGCCTGCAATACGTGACGAGGCAGGCATATTTATTCATGGATGTTATGTTCCGACCCATCATCACTTTTACAATAGTAAAATTCTGATATAGATTATCATTACTTTTTATTTCATTTAATACCAAGTTTACCAGACAAGGAACCACCGAACAATAACGGTCGATACACACATCTTGCTCGCCAGATATCTCGCCGGCACGTCCAGTGTCCTCGGACACGATGGCGGTGCAGTGCGCGAGGCCGATTCGCACGCGTTCGTTGGACATACACAACACCTCGTGCGAAGTTGGCCTTTGTCTCCGCTGTACGCTCAATAACACGGTTGGCGTTTGTTGATTGTTACATTTTGTTTATTTTATATTATATTCGGTGCAAATGTTGTGTGAAAACGAAATTTGTTTTGCTATGAAAAATTGTAAAAAAATTTCAAAATTCTACGTAATATTAGAATAAATTTACGTACTGGTGAAGATATTTTTTTGTAGTTTTGCAAGTAGATTGTATAAAAGATCTCTCTTAATAAATATAGTAACCGTGATATTATTGGTAACGGTCAAGCTACTCTCAACAATAACTACTTCCGCGCGACTCGCGCCAACCCGCGGCGGCCGTGATCCCCTCTGATTGGAATGCTTAAAACAAAGCCTTTCGCAACTCCCTATAAACACAATCATATACGATATATATCAAGAAAAATACGTATCAAACGTAACATCACGACCATAATCGCCATTTCAATGTCACAGTGTATCAAGGTTAATGTAATTAAAAATAAATATAATTAATCTGAAATGAAATGAAGCTTTTACCTTAAAATTAGTTCCGTTGCTGAAATAATGATTTAATACATCAAATTCCTTTTGACACCGACACATAGATCATTTTTCAACACAAATCCCTTATCCGAATGAAATCTTGAACAATATGTCAGTAGGGAATAGACAGTGAACAGCTTGCTTTATTCATATAATTAATATATACACACATAAAATAAAAAAAGTATTTACTTCATAAATATATACATATTGTACAAATGGAAATAAATAAAGAAAATTCTTTATTCGTTCTCTACCTCGTTGAACTGGTGATCGAGAGGTCCTGGGTTCATCCCAAACCGGGTACAATATTTGATTTTTAGTACCATATCTAGTAGAAAATTCTAGTGCCGTCTTAATGTATAGTATTAATGTTGCCACCATTTCCACAACGATATGTAAATGTAACAAGTGAATATTAGGAGTTACACTCCTCTGCCTACCTTTACCAACCTTTTATACATTAACAATTATGTAATTACACAAAATTAACAGATAAAACCACGGTAAGCAAAATTAAATCAACGGTAGTTATTTCACCGATGAATTGAATAATCATCATTTGTTGCAGCGTAACCAAACGAAAGAGCGCATGGTCAGTAATGCGGTAAAGTGTAGGTTCTGATATTCAGCATACCCAGAACGACTGTGGCATAACTTATCGTATGATCATATGCGCATGAGTGCACTGGCATATGATTCTTCACATACATTCGCACGGCGCCCGGTGTGAATCGTAACGTCGGATGAACAGATCGTGATCCCGCTTCACGACCCCACGGCCGCCCGGCGAGTGTCGTGACGTCGACGCGCGCGCGTGTCGCGGCGACGAATGACATAACACGCCGATTTAGACCCCGATGTTTAATACGAAACTGGTAACGTGCGCATATTAC
>DWEI01000268.1:0-24253 GCA_018245875.1 Mysoria ambigua | reverse complement strand
GTAACCGGTGAATCGTGGGAATGTTCTGCATTCCTCTGCCTACCCCTTCGGGGATTATAGGCGTGAAGTTACGTTTTAAAAGAAAACGTAAAATATTACAGCGTATGTATGCGTGCAATGAATAAAAATAATATAGGAACCAATTAACATCGATCGAAAATCATACCACGTAAAACTAAGTCTAAGTCGTCGTTAATGAACATACATTACTTACAAATATAAATATATTTATTTAATGTGTAAACAAAATCTACATATAAACAATATTGTAATCATTGAAATATAGAACGTGATATAGATTGAATTCAAAACGACCGCAATCTCAATGTGGCTTCAATTAATTCAATCGACAATTATAAAAATAGGTACACAATATCGTGAGGCAATTTTATATTTATCCCGAGGAATACAGCAAATTTCACAAAATATTTTAATTAATTTAGTTTCGTAAGATTAACAGGTAAATTCTCACTTCGGTCTTGATGAATAGGTTACGTCGTAATAATCATATAAAATTCACTTCTCTAACAGAACAAAATGGCGCGATACGAAGCGCTTTTAAAGACTTTTTTTGAACATTCTATCATTATATGTGATCGACAATAAACCACTTTATTTTTCATATCAAGGTTACATTCTCATATGTATTATATTACACAGATATATAATATTTACTTAAAGAAAACGAATAAACTAGTTCGAAATGTGACCGTTACATACTTCATAATAGGAATAAAATTTTAGAAATGAAACTGTCAGTAATATGAGTCCAATTAGTCCATGTTGTTGTGCTGTCCGTAATAGCAGCACGAACCGTACAGATACTTGCAGCGCCGCTAGTATTATGTTCTATTCGAAGCCGGCCACGAACTTATCGCTCCTCCCGAGGATTAAAATGGCCGCCTCTAATACAAGCATGTTACTACGAATATTTCTCTACAATTTTTTTCTACACTTACATATATTTCACTATGCGTACAAAAATTGATCCTAAACATACTGTACATTGCGTTGTAAACAAAATGGCGGTTATTCTAGGATGTATAGACTCGAATGGTTCATAATCTTAATAACGCTTATGATCCGTAGCTAGCTGCACATTACTAATGCTTGGATCGAAAATATTACTCGAAGTGTACACGGCACAAAAACCCTTAAAAAATATAACTAGAACAACAACAGATACTGTATTAAAATCATCGTGTGGACATGTTTATAGTTTTGGCGGGAAAGTCACAATGCGTCAGTAGTACGGTGACGTTTAGTATCTTTATACATACATGTTCTTTTTTTATGAAACCCTATTATAAATTTTAATTTATTCGTTTCATAAGTACTTATGTATAAAATGAAAGTCGTAAAAACGATTAAAAATAAGTTTTTATTTGATCTACTGTGGTATGATTGGTATAAAATTGGTCAATAAAACATTCATTTGCCAACATTTTAATTTAAACGTGTTGTTGGCCAAGCGAACGACATCCTTCGAAAGAATTCTAACCATTTTCAAATTAAATTAAAATGCAATATTTACAATTTTGGATAAAAAAATATTTTTATTGGATTTGGATAAAATGGATTTGGATAATAATTTGGATAAAAAAATCAAGAAAAATAAGAACTCAAAAATTGTGACTCAATAGTACAAGCATCAAAATATATACATTTTACGCTTGTCGGCAAAAGTATCGCTAAATAAAATCGAAAACCTACCTATGCCTAATATCTATATAAAATTGCAGCGTTACTGTATTACTACACCCCTTTAAAAATCACTAAATTTATAACACGCTCTAATTACCGCATATTGAGTTTCATTTTCATCCCAAGCGAAAGCCGATCCTGGCTACACGAAACCATACTACGACCATTCTCCTGCTCGAGAGCTTGCCACAAACTTTGTTAAAAATAAAACTAGACTTTATTGAAGTGTGCTAAAGTACTCTGCCCTCCGAGCAGATATACATATTTGAAAGGGCTCTTAGGACAGACCTACGCTTTCAGCCGGCGGGATCGCAATCAAATAGTGGCCATACATATTTAAAAAAAAAACATCCTCAGAGCCTTGTTTGGTACTAGCGTGTAAGCAAACGAGTATTACATGAAGCTTTGGTAACAATCATTTTGTACTTAACACATTAATTGATAACACTGTTAAGGTCTTCATAGACTGAGCTACAATGTGCAGTAAAAGAATGCATATGATGATATATTACAATATATTTTCCATAGTAACGCTTGTATGGAAGCATACTAAACTATATACACCTCTTTCTGACGTCATCAAGTATGTCACCAGATCTAGCTAGACATATTTCGGTATAGTAGAAAGATTATTAATCAGATACAAAGCACTGCATATCCCTATAATGTAATATAATTTTAGCACAATACAATATACAATATTATATAGCTGTGTCTTTGAAGACCTTAACGTGATATGTAAAACATATTATGCTTAGAAACTATTTTTAAAAACGAAGCAATGTGAGATGAACTTTAAAGTATAGGTGATAGGACTTAAATTAACTTAAAACTGATTACATATGGAATGATTGTATATAATTAATCGAAACCCTGTCAAGGAACACACAAAGAGACAAATGTATCGGCAATTCGTATGAAATAAAAAAAAACGAGATCAGATTAACGGTACAGAGCGATTCATCCCAATCTGACTCTGTGAACCCCGTGCGCGTGCGTTAACCGGCGCTCGGTCGCCGCATCCCCTCTCCCGCTCCGCCGCCCCCCGGCGCCGTAGCTCTCGAGTGACGTCACATCGACAGCGGCGCTCGGCAGGAACGGATCGTACATATGCCGGTTCCAACAAGTGGAACTTCTTATTGAACTTAAATTCCCACTACATTCGTTATTACCTCTGTCAGTATAATACAGTACATTTTACCTTCTTTTCAGCCTACCCCGTACAGGATACAACGTAACGGTGCATGCTTGTTCAAGAATTGGATAAAGCGTTAAGCTTCTTTGTTTTTTTTTACAAGCATAACAGCGAATAAACAGTGTGCCGACATATTAAAAAACCTAAGGACATCGGTTCTTCATACCTACATCAACTTCATTTCTATTACAGTTGCAATATAAATGTCAATGAAATGTACCTGGCTGTTAAAACCAGTCTCCACTCGTCACTTCAAAGACCTTAAAAAACAAATCTGTCACAATTTCATTCCCTGACACATGTCAGCTTGATCTATGGTGACATGGAAAAATAACATAACTGTCACAATCAACAGACCGGCGCGAAGTTTTTGTAGGTAGCGTTTTAAATATTCCATTAAAAAAATAAGTATTTATGGTCACATGCCACGTACATATATGGTTTGCTACGAATACAATCAATCAGTGCCTAGAGAAATATCAGACTAGAAACAATTCTGAAAACTTCCTAAGCTCAATAAATAATAACACGAAAACTTGGACAGTGTGTCAACAAGCCAGGTGGGTCGGGATAGGCAAAAAACAGAGCCAAATATCTCTATTCTCACCGAGCTGGGATGTTTCTTCTGTACTCATTTCTACCAAATATAACAATCAACAGAGCAAACTAATCGAGCCGTTGTCGCTGCCCAGCAGCAGGAGCCTGTTGAGCGGCAGCACCGACATGCAGGTGAGCACGCCCTTGAACGTGTCGGAGCGGAGTTTGGTGCTGGAGAAGGACGCCTCCTGGTCCAGCGACGTGTGCACGCCGATGCGGTTGTTGGTCGTCCCCGATATCAGCTCGTTGTAGTACACCGCCAGGCAGTGGACGGGCTCCGTGCTCCCTCTGTTAAATTTAACAATATTAATATTAGTAATAAACTAAAAATATGCGCCTCACGGACTTCCTTACCCGATTGTATCAATCGCAGATTAATGGTAAGAAGAATTTGGCAATGAAAATGAAATCGATATCAGAATTTAGTAATTATTCGATCGATTCTTAATCGAGAAATTACTTAATCGATTTTTATCCGATATTTTTAAACAAAATTAGTCTAAACCACCAAACGTAAGTAAACCTGGGATGCTATGACAGACTGAGTCAGTTAAAATGATTGAAGGATACAGGATTTAAAAATATAATCACTTGAGATGAGCGATCAGTTCCCCGTCGTCCACACACCACAGCGCCGTGACCTGGTCCAGGCCGGAGGTGAGCAGGCGGTGGTCGTCCACGGCGGCGAGTCGGAGCACCTGTCCAATAGTACACATAGCTTAACATATTCGAAACACACAATTTATGTTCCAAAATAGAATAGGGGGCGAGCCTATTGACAGTACACACGGTCATCCAGACTCCGAGCCATTAAAAGAAATTTTAACTATAATTTCTAAATGAGGAAAATCCATTAAGGCTCGACCGAGAGTCGAACCCAGAAGCTCTCAGGCTGCAGTTGCGCTCGAGCCTCGAGGAGGCGCACCTCGCCGTCGTGCGCGCGCCAGTGCGCCAGCGGGCGGCCGCTGCGCAGGTCCAGCACGGCCACGGTGCCGCCCGCCAGCCCGCACGCGGCCCAGCCGCCGCCGCCGCACACGCACAGGCAGCGGATGAAGGGCGCCGCGCCCGCCGGCAGCTGCCGCGCGCACGTCGCACCACCACACATGTATAAGAACATCAACGATGATGACGATAACGACCACTATTCTAAAGTCACTGAACGATCATACGAACTAATCATGAGGTCGACAAAATATCATATAAAATCGAAATGTTATTCATCATCAACATCAATCCTTTAACATTCCATGGTTAGGTCAGGACCTTTTTTAGGATGAGAAGGACTGAAAACAGTCGCATAAACATTTATGAACATATCGGTGGAATGCAGTAAGCTAATAATGTTGAAAAATAGACGCATTAAAATGTGTATTCGGAAACACCTACACAAGATTAGTAGGAGCACAAAGCCTATATAGCACCTCTCGAAAAGCTGCGCAGCAGCAGGTGGCAGGAGAGACCACAGCACATGGGCCTATGATAATGGGAGCAGCCGTAACGGGCACCTTGAGCTCGAAGGCGTCGAGAGGCGCGCGGGCGTCCACGAGGCGCAGCGCCGCGTCCGTGGTGGCGGCCAGCAGCGCGCGCGAGCCGCCCGGCAGCGCGCGCACCATGCTCACGGCGCAGCGCAGCCCGTCCAGCTGCCACACGCACACTGCCTTACTCGCTACCCTACCGCCCCTCGCTCCACCCTCTACTCCACTCCTACTCTCACAATCCCCCGCTAATAGGTGGCTGAGGTATTGTCATGTCCGAATCCTACATCCCCTTTCGAATTCTCGACACCAATATAGTTCAATTATAATAAGCCATCACAACAGAAAAGAACAATTTAATTCTGATTAGAACAAATATTCCTTCCGATTTAGACATCCAGATAAGCCGAGCAACACAAAAATAAATTCTGTACAAGTACATATATATTTCTATGTATTGTTTATCAGCTACCTGGTAACTATGACACAAGCTCTGTTGATGCCTAGTTTGGTATCAGGTGGTTGTGGAAAAGACGGCCCAGGAAATTATTATGACTATTATTGCACTTTATGAAAACTCTACCTAATTAATCTAGAGATCCAAGAAGATCCCGAATTATTTAAATTTCAATATTAAGTTATCATCATAACTTTCTATTTCAATTTAAAAATATATAAATTTATAAACGATCAAATCCCCACACAATATTGACACTCCCTACTTCAACCCTACCCCCTGTCCCAGTTCAAAGTGACCAACAGACAAACCTGCGACACGACGCTCTCCATGAAGGGGTCCCAGATGTGGATGACGGAGTCGGTGGACACGGCGAGCCGCATGGACTCCATGAACGTGAGCGACAGCACTCCCTTCTTGTGCCCGGTGTACGTCCAATTGCACTGCGAGGTGGCATTGCCATCGCCCTGGAAAGAACATATTTTTGTATATCAACAACAAGTACTGATAATTATTATTACCGACATATTGCTAATGGGCTCGACCCTTACTCCATGGTGGGCAGGGTGACATGACTAGTAAATTGTCCGAGTGTACCACACTCACTGAATAACCCTTTGATATAATACAGGTATGATGTTGTTTTTGCAATAATAAGGGCATTAGGTACATCAAAAGTATACTATTTGGGTGCAATAATGAATTACTTACTATCATTATGTCTATAAATGTTATGTTTTTATATATGTGAATACTGTGTCCTTGGGGAATAATGTTTTAAACCATATATAATCTACTGTTACCTGATTTCTCAGAGACCATAGTTTGACGGTTTTGTCCTTGGAGGCGCTCATGAAGCTGTTCTCGTTGTCCAGGCAGTGGATGGACTTGACGGTCTGCGAGTGGCCCGCGAACGTCTGCAGCTTGATCTGCTTCAGGTTGAAGCGGGCGTCCTTGTCGGGCCGCCCGATCTCGTGCTCCCAGTATATGAGCCAGTCGCCTCGCAGGTGTCTGGGGGTTTCACCTTCTTTTTATATGTATACTATAAGAATTAATGAGTTTTATTTCTCAACTGTGAATGCATGTGAGACATTATTTGATGTGGCAAAACATGGGAGTGTGTCACACTCGTCTGCCTAAATCCTCGGGGGTTACAGGAGTGATGTTATGTGTTTCTCCTTTACTTTAGGTGTTTTTATACTTGGGTATTTAAACCATGTATTTATTGGGTGCATAATATTTTTAGCACTTCCAACCCAAGAAAATATATTTGCATAATGTCTTCAGCACCACCAACCCGAGAAAATCTATTTTGGGGATGTAAAAGAAGAGTAATAAGGAAAACAATCAAGCAAACAATGATTAACAGCATAAGTCCATTGAAATTTAATTGCCAGAGTAAGTCTAACAGGTGGTAAGTGAAACTTGGTTAATTATTATTAGTCGACAAGCTGGTACATAAATTTCATCAGTTCGAAGGTTATGATAGAGAGACTGAGGCATATCCAGCCCAAATAATTTCAAACTCAGTAATAACACAAAAAAGTAGTAAATTTTATAAGTAACGAACCTATTGTTGGCCCTGCCGCCGGCGTCCATCTTGTAGGCGAGCACGTCGAGGGCGGGGCCGTGCGCGGGCGGGCCCGCGTCGCCCGCCACGTCGATGCGGTTGCCCACCAGCGTCACGCTGCAGCCGAAGCTGCTGGAGCCGGCCAGGCGCTCGGGCGCGCCGGGGCTGCGGCCCTCCGGCTCGTCGCTGAACGACGCCTGCACGCGCTCGTCCGCGGGCGGCGACGGCGCCGGCGAGCTGGAATCGATATTCCTAAGATAATTAATTTTCACGTATTGTATTTTAATGTATTTATTTTTGTAGTCGTTGAGATATGACACGATTCTACTACAGGCTTTTAATATAGAGGACAAAAGTACAATTTTAAATGTTAATCAATGAAACCTAGTAAATAAAACTCCTACGGGCTTATAAATTTAATCCGTCACATTTCTTTCAGTAATTTCAGAGGGTCGTCATTTCACGCCAGGTATTAAAACTTATTTACCTACTACACTTTATGCTTACATAAATATAAAATATTAGAATTTTTCTATGACTATTCTAGAGCGTTGAATTGAAAAGTTTCTTGTATTCGCATTTTTGCTCTAACACCCGCTACATTCAATGAATTGCAGCAAAACGATGTCAGTATTGCTGGTCAATAACACTAACAGAGGTGACGACAACATCACTTATTTAAAACCTCACATACATAGCGGTGGAAGTGGGGTAGAGACTGATGAGCTCGAATCGACAGACGGGGCAGTATATCTATATGTAAAGTAACGAGTCAGGCCGGGGCGGCACCTGGCGGCGGGGCGGCACAGCGCGCGCACCGAGTCGGCGTTGCGCAGCGCGCGCCGCAGCGTGTCGGCGCCCACGAGCCGCGCGAACGCGGCGTGCGCGCGCCGCGCCAGCCGCGCGTCGAACACCAGCGCCAGCTCCTCCTGCGCCTGGGGCGGGACGGACGCACGTTACGCACGCACGCACACTATGTACGCGTGGCTAGGTAGGCGAGGCGGTTACGGTGAGCGCGGCGGGGTCGGCGTCGGGCGCGGGCGGCGGCGGCGGCGCGGGCGGCGAGTGCGGCTCGGGCAGGTCGGCGCGCACCACGCGGCCCTCGCGCACGGCCCACTCCGCCGTGCTGCCGTCGCGGCAGATCTCCAGGTAGCCGTCCGCGCGCGCCTCCGACCACTCCGCCTCCGACACCTGCGGCGGACATCCAACGCTATTATTCTTCAGATATCTTACCGATCGCCGTAATGCATGCATCGGTCGTTCATAATCTTACTATGGGAAACTATTTTCATTTGTACTATACATTACATCCATGTAATTATTTTTTGAAATTATGTTGTTCATAAAATTAATTCTATTACAACAGAAACAACAAACTACAGGAAAATACAAGTAAGTTAAGTTACGCAAGCATAAAAAAATCGGCTGACCTTTTCTGCATTCGTCTCCTCTTGTTTTGACCAATTTTCAGTCTTCCCTGTAGCTTTATCGAACACCAAAAAAAATCTGAAAATTTACCAACTTCAATTTCAAGCATCAATGTAAATACGTCTAACCAAAGTTTAAATTGAAATGAAACTACATATATCATACAAATAGTACTGGATATGAGACAGTTTATCAATAACGTACCTCTGCAAGGCGGGCACGCACAGGTGCTTGCGCGTCATCTCGGGCCCCACGCGCAGCGCCAGCGCGTACAGCGCGTCCAGCAGCTTGCGCGCCAGCGCCGCGCGCGCCGGCGCGCCGCTGGGGCACGCGCAGCGCGCCGTGCCCGCCAGCCGCAGCGCCGGCTGCAGGATCGACTTGAGGAACGTGTCCTGGCAAGCGAGGTGGCATTATCATCATCATCATCATCACCATTAACATCATCATCGCAATCATAACCATTATTATGTTATGTCAGGTTTCCTATAAGAAAAGGTAAACTTTTTATTTTCTTGCATGTACATTGTAACAAAATATATAAATTATTAATAGCCTCCACGAACAAACCTGCAACTGTTCCATGACCTTAACATCGGACATGTAGGGCAGCAGGTACTTGACGAGCTGCAGGCAGGCGACCACGCCGCCCTCCAGCGGCGCGGACAGGCGCCGGCGGCACGACGCTATCAGCTCACCCATGTGCGGCAGGTACTGGAAAATTATCAGCTGCTCGCCGTACATCGCTGCCAAGAGAAACAGAAAAAACCGTTCAAGTCAATACATAAAGGTTGTTAAAACAATATAAAACATTTAACTGTCGTGTGACCTGAATTTGTTACGCCTTTATACTTAAGTTGCATTTACTTTAGTATAACGGCACCTCATATTGTACCCTGCAAGAATCCAGCTTAATTTCAAATACGGAAAATAAATTTTGAACCCTAATGAACAATACGCATTTCATAGTGCAAATTGCAGGTTATGGAGTTCTTAATAAATATGTAGTCTTAGAGAATTAAATATTTATCGTGGCAATTTTTTCCACTTACCCACAATCGACGTCAGGCACTTGATGACCTTCATGGCGTTCTTGTCACCGACAACTTTGCTGTTCACGATCGATATCTCATCGAACTCGTCCTGCTCCTCCCCCTCCCACGGAGACAGGTTCTCCTTTCCAATATAACACAACGTCAACATCTTGAGCAGGTTCCTTGTTATATACCTACATGTGAGCACCGGGCCCAATCTGTGAGACAACCAGATGAGACTCTCCGAACTCATATCGGATATCTTGTACACGCTCGGGTCCCTCTGACCCTGGTTCAGGTCTTCCTCGACGAAACTCCGAGAAGAATTGGGAGTCAAGTTATCGAAATTCCTATTCAGCTCCAAGCTTCTCACACGATTGCCATTGAACTTGCGCGATTCGTCTTCTTTATCGTCGTCATCAGCAAAATGCAAGTAGCTCGTGAACATTGGTTTTGGGATGTCTATACTTGGCGACATTGGACCTTTGTTAGGTGGTTCAGGTACTTCGGGATTATCGTCTCTGTTGTTAATGGCAAGAGGTTCTTTACCGTTCAACGAAGTGACGCTGCTGCCGAAGAATTTTGTATTCCCCGGTGATAAATGTTCTATAGAAGGTGATGGAGTTTGCAATACTGTCGATTCTTTGAGCGCATTATTTGAATCCACGGACCCGGTGGGGGATTTGCTCCTGCTGCTTCTGCTGTGATTCCGTTCTCTATCGTTTTCGAAATGAAACAGCTCGTTCTCGCTCCGACTATCGGCGTCCTTCTCTTTGTCTTTCAACACTTCGTTCACTTCGGCCATCGTTTTCTCAATGTTCGGCGTCACCACGTGCTCCGAACCATACGAAGTGTCAGGTGAAAATATATCAGACGTTGAAGTTAAAGCGTTCTTGACGTTGTCGTCTGAATACCGGGGTTTCTTGCTCGAGAGAGTTCGGTTATGACAGAGATGTCCCGGCGAGCCCACTTCCACACTGACGTCCTTATAACCACCGACAGCTTCTACGAGGTGCTGAGTGAAATTGTCCAAAAAGCATTGTAGACCCAATCGGACCATCAATTGCAACAAAAAAATATTGTGATACAGCTTCACGAATTTCTGTTTGCTTGCCAGGTTAACAGCAGATATTGCATCCACTTCTGTAAGCTTATGTTGGTCGGGCTTGTCGTATATGAAATCATCGTCCTCATAGAGATTCAATATGTGTTTCAACAGCTTATCCCTCGTCTCAGCTGGACCGAGCGCTTTGCTGACCGTGTCGAACAAGTGCCAAGCAGCGAGCACTGACGTTTCCTTATTCTCCAACAATTCTATGTAATGTTGCAGGAAAATATCGAGGACATCGAACTGATTATGACTCTTCACTTGGCTCAAGATCACGCCCAAGTGATTGACGCACGCCTGAATTTTTCCTTCAGCTATCTTCTGGTTGAAGTACAGTCTCGTCTTGTCCACGTTCTGGTATTTCTCGCATTGGACTCCATCGCACTCGTAAATATAAAGCACGTTCAATTCATTACTCGTAAGCTCATATTCGTGGAGGGTACTCAAAAGATGATGTAGGGTTGTAAAACTGTGCGGAAACGGGATTAAATGCTGCATCAGCAATGGCTGGAGCAGCTGCGACGCTGTTGGGGGTGGCAAACCCTTGTCGGTTACGACGATTTTCTTCAACGGCTCCTCCTTTTTGGGAGTCAAATCTCTAAAGCTAAGGCTCGGAGGATGGACGTTTAGAAGGAGGGACGCGATGTAACTTACACACTTAGGCATTGAATTGAAATTATATTTCAGGACAGTTCGACAGCTGTTATATCTTTCCAGGAAGTTTCCATTGCTCGTTCTCAGCGGACGCATCTGACTGTGGAGGAATATCTCCACTATGAGACACCCTATGACCAACATGTCTTCTCTCCGACTCTCGGTAACAAACTGCTTGTAAACCGCCGCATCGGTCGTGTACCTCGTGTTGAACATTCTGTTCTTCCTCTCCTTCAGCACGTTCTCTAAGTGAGAGTCATGGTTGAACTTCTTGAGGTAACCTTGGTCGTATGACGCGAGAAACATATGATTTGTGAAAGCTGTGTCATCCGAACCATCTTTGGCACTTGCATTAACTGTCTCTTTCACTTCTTGTTGAACTGGATACAAACTCAGGCCCGCCATGTGCTCCTTTGGCTTCTCTCTATCCGTGGCTCTACTCAAGAAACACTTCGTTCGAAAGTTGTCGAAAGTCTCTTGAGCTTGTATCAGCGCGGCCGGATTGAACTCCTTGGGTAAATATATGATCCCCTTCCCGAGTTCCGATCTTTGGACCCTGTAATGTCTCGAGTGAGACGACGCTCTGCCTTCGCTGACTGAAGATTCCTCTGGCTCGTGGGCCTTCGACAGAGACCGGGCTCTGTTGCTGCTCTTGGGACGGCTTCGTAGCCGCTGAGGCGGGACTGTTAGTCTCGACACGTGCTGCGGAAGGCTGTTCGATTCCTCTTCCTCATCAGACAAATCTTCTGAACTGTCGCGGACGGATTTTTCTGTGGAGAACATTATAAAAGGTACGAGAATAATTATATTCATTGTACTGGGCGTTGTATATGTAAAAGGAGAACGAATACTTTAAATCTATATACTAACTAAAATGATCCTCTAATGAGAAAAATGAAGAATAAAATCTTCTAGTATTATCATTTTCTCATTAATACATTCAACCAACTGAATATCTACAATACATAATCTTTGAATCGAAACTTCACCATCTAATCTAAAGCATCTAATCTAAGGCTAACAAGCAACGGCTGCTCACTGGCATCCCTGGGCGCGGTCCAGCGCAGGCGCGGCGGCGCGGGCGGCGGCGCGCGCGCGCGGCGCGGCGGGTGCGGCGCCGCCAGCAGCTGCACGCTGGCGCCGCGGCGCGCGCGCGTGTGCCCGTCCACCAGCGACAGGCACACGTTCTTGGCCTTTATCGCCGGCGCGCCCGACAGCCTGCGAGGTAGTCAATCACACGCGAGGAGAATATTAAAAAGCGCTGTGGTCAATTTTTTTATCACACTACCCACACATACCTACTACTATTAATTACACATACCTACTATTATCTACAAATACATGTAATAATTGTTACCATATTGAAATAGCATATTGAAATGATTTTGATTACAAAACATGCCCACAACGAATAAATAAAAAAAAAATACGTTTGACGATTTCTTGTAGTTTTTTATTTTATGGTAAGCAGTCGATCTAGTCGCTAAAAACCACGTCGCGTCATAAATACACACACTTACATATACGCATACGTCTCGGAGGAAATATTTTTAAGACGAAAGAATGCTTGCTAGTAAATATATAACGTTTGCAAAACGAATTTTAACTTACTCAACAGGTAAGTACAATTTACATAATTAATTAACCATTGAAAGTCATTTATTAAATTAGCCCCTTATTAATAACCAACTAAAGCCTGTTATAAATTAAACCACTCATTCAAGTCACCAAAACATCACAACATTACAGGAACAAAATAAAAACAATAAACCGAAAACCTGAAACCATTCGATACCTACTTACGCGACGATTTAAAAAAAATGGTCACAATCCGCAATACAAAACCGAGGCCGTGTTAATTACACACCAGCCGCCCAGACGTTTTAAGACTTATAAATACTCACTTGTAGCCGAAAGTGATATCGATCCAGTGGTGCAGATGGTCGGAGACGTGCGAGCTCTCCAGCGCCTCGCGGTGTTTCGTTATGAAGTCCTCGACGCAACTCGCCCACGACGGGATGCCCAGATCCTGGAGCACAAGTTTTTTTTTTTTTTTAATACATTATTAGTCTATCAACCAAGAGTCACATGACGGTTCAATGGTTATTGACCCTCACTGGGGAGTCGAGGGTTGTATTTGAGGTTTGATTCTCGTATAGAATATCTTTAAATTTAATTATAGAAGTACGATTTTCTGTGTTTGCGTAAGGGTCCTGCGTTCGATTCCCGGGGCGGATCTTATCAGATTTTTCTAACTTAGCATTTCTAGTTGCAATTACCAGCAGTGATTTAAAGTCTGTATTGGTGTATGGGAAAAGAATCACCCCCAATCCAATACCGGCAGGAAATCGTAACTGGTGAAACGGGTGAAAGTAGTACACACCTCTGCCTACCTCTTCGGGGATTACAGGCGTGATGTAGGCATGAGTAAATTTACGTTATATTTATAAAATAACTTTATAATTGTAAATTTGGAACGCTCTGGCCATATACGGAATTGTCACAAGATATTAGTCTAATCATTTATCACAAGCTTCTTGTCAAAGTGATGATTCGTTAAAAGTGTAACCTAACAGTTCACAGCAATAAACGTCCAGTAAAAAATGCCTACGGCGTGTATTTACATAAAAAGAATGATAATTTTATATAAAAACACACCCATTGTATCGGCGCTGTAACATTCCCTTGAAAATTCCATATTAACCAAGCAACATTGCATGAACACAATGTAACCGATACGTCAACGGCCAAGCTACGCGGGTTCGCGGCGTTGTACAACGTGCACACCAATGTCGACCTTATTGCGTTGTGATAAAGTGCACGTGTACGGACGACACGGCTCGCTATACACGCGACTCGCATCAAATGGAACCAGGCGTGTTGGCCTTATCGGAGGCCTCGGTGATAAAAATGAATTGATCGCGTCCTTATGGTATTGAACATATTGAACATAATGCCTTTTGGAATAAACCAGAATATTGAACAGGTACGATAACATAAGTAAACCAATAACATAACCTTATGCTCGCCCCCTCCCTCGCTTTCCCCCCTCTCATTCTCTTTTCTCTTTTCGCGCTAACTATAACTCCATCGCTTTTCCCCCTGCCTTCTCCCGTTCACTTTTCCCATTCCATCCTCTCTCTCTTTTCTTTCTCTCCCTATTCCCTTTGTATCCCAGGCTGGATCCAGCATTTAGGTGGCCAACTAATTAAAATTATAAACATGATGACGAAGTATATATCTGTCACAGTATAGATTTGATTTAAGAACATACTTTCTATATTGAATTCATTAATCCCCCCCCCCTCGCCCGTGGCACCAAAGCTTGATCCGCCCATGTCTTCTATACAATAATATGATTCAGGATAGGGAGTACATTCACGCGCATAAATGTCAATGATTTACGAGACAAAATCATTATTATCGCATGTAACGCACTATCTCCCGTGTAGGATCCACACGGTACTGAATCAACGGTACGGCCACAACGAAAAGTGTCAGATGTTTACGCGATAAAACGCAACGAACGCGAGACGAGGGACATTCGCGCACACAAGTGTATCAATAGACAATTATATCAACGATGTCACACACCGACATCGAAGACTCTCATATCTTCAACGCTAATGTTGGGTGTGATAAGAATATTACACTGTAACTATTAATTTATTGGCAGCGCGAGCGTATATCGTACCATGTGCAAACATATTAAGCGACTTGGCGGATGTCTTGCATATATGTACGTATTATCATGCAGTTGCCACCCCAAACCTGACTGACCTACACCTGATTTATATTGGAATTGCATGTTCATTATTATTGCTGGAGACATGAACTTTGGTCTTTACGGACACATTCTGTTACTTGACCAACTTGTTGTCAAAAAAACATCATACAAATATGTTGATATAACAACTAATTCGGGATTTGATTTCAAATAAAGAACTAAAAGGTCAATAAAACTGACCGTTTAGTATTTTTTGCATTCTTTAATGATTTTATTTGTTTGTGTCTAGTTTGTTTGTTCCTTCAAGATTTTGTTATGGTATGTTCCCATATACTATTCACAGTAACATGTATGTTGAAATGCAAAATATGCGTCAGAACCACAAATTCCATGAACATTTATTTGGTCAACACATAAAAGCTCTTTCAGACCAGCGTTTTCAGCATATCACTAGTGATAATGTGTTGGTCTGAAAGAACTCCGCGCGCAATCGCAAGTCAAGACGAAAATACGCTTTTCGGAAAATGCCCTTAATAATCAATAGTGAATATCCAGTCCAAATAAATGGAACGAGAAATAAGATAAACATACAAAAAACAAATACATCTTTCGTACAAAATTCAGAATACATCAAATTCAACAGCTACAATAAGAAAAAAATATATCCCTGAACTAAGTTCAATCATCAATTATTCATTAATTCAAAATACAGGAGGTTACAGAATATTGTTCATTCGATATACTCTGGATATCGTGTAATAGAGTGTATATCCTTAATTTTTCACATGTCGAAAGAAAAAAAAATCCAACTGCGAGATTATGACAAAATAATGACTATAAAGCTGATGATTTTGCAAAACCACTTTAGCATCGGTACTGGATTATAACATGGATTGACCAATATCAATACCCGGACATTGCCTTGAAATAGTGCACCTAGAACAACGACACAATAACAATTGTAATGTCCCCCAAAGAGCGCCATCGCGCCCCGCACATTACCGGCAGGTCGTCGTGGATGCTCTTGAACACGGCCGGGTCGGTGTAGAACTCCGGGATGCACTCGTCCGGCGTCCACTGCTGCACGCGCTGCACCGACGCGGGGTACTCGGCCGGCACCCACTTGTTGCGCACGTACTTGCACAGGATCTCCTTCGGGGTCCTGCGTAACGCCGACAGAATACACCTTCAAAGACACGTACACGCATTGGAATCGATTAGACCGTCGGGACATTCGATATACTACGATTGTGGTGATGCCACGACTCGGAGGCGGGTGATAATGACAGGACAGGAACGGTGGAGGCAAATGGAATGTTCGAGAACGATCTCTCGAACGATGCGCCTGTGTCCATTCGGTTTATTACCGATAAACACATATCCATCTAAATACATTTAATTCGTTATTTCCCCATTACACAATTATAGTTCCTTAACGACATTTCCTTTCTACGCGTACCGGTAAGAGGTCTCTTCGAGTGCTAAATATGGCCAATGCGTGCGATTTCTTTAATATTTATATTTCTCTTCTGGCTTTCGCTGTCATGTAACATGTTGACGGGAGAGCCGAGACAAGAAACCGGCAGCACGTATGAGGGGAGTGATGAACTCAGGGGACTCGTGTCGGGATCCGACGCTCGTACTCGCTATGACATGACATGACGACAGCGCGCACCTGCGTGCCAGATACACGTAGCACGTGATGTCGGAGAGCGCGTCGGCCACGTGGTGCGGGATGGCGCCGCCGCCGGCCACGTCGTACGTCATGTCCAGCTGCCGGTCGCCCTTGTTCAGCCGGTACTTCGACTTGCTCAGGTCGCGCCAGTTGCGGCCTGGGGGACGGCGGCTCATTCACCGTACACGCTGCATGGAGTACCATAACGGACAGGCGCAGCGACGGGGGCCCGATGGAAGGTAGGAACGCGTCTGCCCCGCCGCTGCCTCTGCGGGGCTACTGGTGTTGCGATGCGTTTTTGTGGTACAATTTGTAGTTTTATTTTTTATTTATGGAAATATAAATGACATAAGCATATAAAAACTATGTACACATTTATGCATCTTTAAATTCAATTATCGCTTGTTTAAATTCGGTTATCACATTAGTATGAAATAACATATGATATAGAAAACGTAACGAAAATATTCGCAGTTATTTTGCGAATGCGATATACAAAAATATGCGAATATTCGCGAATGCGTATGCAAATGCGAATATTCATTACATCACGAGTACACACATTCAAACATAAGTTACAAATTTTGAACGATTGAAATAAAATTTACAGAAACAACACAGATGTGATTAAGACAAGTATTGAACATTTATTGTAATGTGTGTTAACAATAGGATAGCAGAGGATCAATGTAAACTAATTGGACATGCTGTAAGTAATAGTCATAAGCTAATTACCCATATTACTAGTAACTATTAGCAGGTCAACAACAATTACAGCAAATTGTCACTGATGTTGTGTTAGGACTATTATGGCTAACATTGGCTTATATTTTTGTTACGTCAATAATAATCTATTAATGAAAATCCAGCTCATGTTTATGCTTTGTTTATAATGTTCTGATAAAATAAATATTGTTTGCTTACCACATCTCGAAGTAAAGTCGGTGACCCACGGAACCATAAAGTGCGCCTGAGGGTCATTAGCAGACCGACCCGCTAGAACGTTTAAGTGCAATAAATAGTCCAAATTGGATATTCTGCCTCTAACCCACAACATACACAGCTTCTCAAGCTGAACAGCATCATTCCGCCAACACCGCTCCTCCCGTCTCTTCCCCGGTGACCCCTGACTGGGTGCAGGTGTTTGCTGTGCTGTGTGTTGTTTACTTCTGTTTTGTTCGTAGATTAAAGATGCGTCCAAACAATGCACATTGTTGATCACAGCTGGTACTACTTGCAGCCACAAGTTCTCTGACATGTAAATGTCTTGGAGTGTAAGCATCCCTAAACTTAAACCTCGATCACACAGAGCTTTGGACACACTCAATAGTTGGTACACAATAAACAACCCTCTTGCATATGTCTTATCGATTAAGTTTGGACTGAAATTAAGGCAATCTAACAAGTTGTTCTCGTAATGACCTCGGTACACTATGAAAAAGTTATTGTCGGTTTCAAACGTGAACAGAGCTGCTAGCAAATTAACATGGGTCTCATAAGACTTGACTATATGTTTATTCGATAGTACTTCCTTGTACTCAATGTAATTGCCAGAGGGATCATTTCTTATTCTTATTATATTACAACCATACAATCTTAAAATCACTTCGGAGAGAAGTTGGTCGTGCTCTAATAAATTTACTATAGTGCTTTCTCTCGTGCTCTCGTTATTCTGGCAGTATTTTTTATAAGACTCCTTCCATAGGTTCCTTTGATTGCTTTGTGACACATACTGGAGCAGCTGCGAGAATGTTAGTGGAGTTTCCGCGTTGTTATCGTTAAGTTTATAGCGCGGTAAAGGTAAAACTTTAGAAACTTTTTTGTTAAGTACCTAAAAATAAAAGCATTGAATAAAAAGAAATCATACACATATATATTTTTAAATGAAATATTAAAGAAGTAATTACCCTTATAAATATTTTCCGCCAAGGATGAGGAACACTTTCACCAGTTTGCAAGGCAAAATCTACATTGTTCACGGAATTGTCTACTTCTAAATTTTTCAGCCACCTCCGTATCCAACTACTATGAACAACGACAGTAAACAACGTAGGTGAGGTGGTGGGAAATATATTTTTGCTACTTATATTTAATTCCTTAACTATACTATCCATTTCTTAATATTTTAAGCCTTTGTTTTGCTGTTCACTATTTCTGTTTGGCTAACATTTTACAATAACATGACTGATTGAACTGACAGCGACTGACAACTTGATTTCGGTGTTGCAAGTTTTAATGCATCACGCAAATTTTAATAGTATTCTTAATTATTTAATAAATAAAAAATATTATTTATATTTTAGTAGTTATAAACAAACACCGAAAATGTTTAACAATACTATAGATAATCGAGGAACCCTATAATAATAGTTTAATTTGAATATACCGAACAAAACAATATACTTTAAATTTTGTGTAACATTTATACAATCATTTATATTATAGCTTCGTTCCGTTTTACCTTCGTTTATACCTAAACAACAAATAATAAAACAAAGATTTTTTATATGTGTATTTATTTCCGAATATGATTATAAAACAAAATTTACAAAATGACAAGTATCTGTTGATCTGCTTTGCAAATAAAAATTACTTTATGTATAAGTTATCCAAAACTTGATAATACCTATTAATAGGATATTGTCATAAACATCTTACAATTAATTCAGAAAAACATGTTTCAGTAACACTTAAAGAAATGAATATAAACATTGTAAAAACAAATGCAAAATATTAATGGACCCATGTTAAGCTTACACTAGGACTTATTAAACTAATTACCGTTCTTAACTTTGAACCTGTTTAGGCCAGAAATTTATTACTCTATTTTTCCAGACACTCTCTTCATATAACATTTCCATAAAGTATCCTTGTATATGACAGCCTCAGACACCGGGTTTTTTGCCGCAACAATACCTCGTCCAACTACAACTATATCAGCACCATTCTCCAATATCACCTTCTCAGGTGTATTATACACTTGCCCAAGTTCATCCTTGGAGCTCTCGAGCTGAACTCCAGGAGTTAACTGTATTAAACCTGGGTCATTGAATATCTCTTTATTCTGACACACATACCCAGTAATCAGATTACGATATTTCATAGCCATCTTTACCGTAGCCTCAGTATAATCTTTTGTTATTAAATTGCCCTAAAACAACAAACAAATCATTATTGAATGTAATATATTCACAGATAATTTGATCTATGTTATATTCTTTAAGACCTTGATCTAGAACAAATATTTACCAAAATCATAGTTATTTCTCTTCTATTTATATAATGTGAAACTGTAAACGATCATGACAACTGCAGATTAATAAAATGCAGGTAAAAAGAGTGGTATTCCAAATAACATTTATTTCTATGGCTTGTTGATTGTGTTGGTTGTGCCAATGTAATGGCTGATCTGAAAGTACCAGTTTCAAAGCTCAGATCAGGCACTATTGGATTTTTCTAATTTAGATTTTCATATAGTAGCTTACCTAACATGAAGAGGTAGGCAGAGGAGTGAAGGACACTCCTATATTTCACCTGTTAAGGTTACATTTCACACTGAAATAGGTGGTGAGCTTATTGCCCTATACTATTCACACATCTAGAATACGTCATTGCTAGTTCTTAGAATGTTCTTACTTTTGAAAATTTAAAGTAGGGATTATTTTTAATACTGATCACAATATTCTTTATACTGACATATGACAAATTCAAAACTGATCAATCAAATAAAAAATAGTTACCTCACTACTCATTTCTGCAAGTAGAAAGACACCATGTCTGACTTCGTTCATTGAAGAGTTCAATGCTTTCAAAATACCCTCTCCGGGCAAGGCATGTGCTGTAACACCATCAGCCCACTGGCTGATCTTGTACAATCCTTTTGAGTACTGCAGAGACACAGTATTGCCAATGTCTGCAAATTTTCTATCTTCCAAGATAAGGAAATTGAACTTCTGTGCCAACTGTTTCAAGCTCGTAACAAAATTTTCATTGAAATCTTCAATTATATCCACATGTGTCTTCACTAAGCAAATGTGTTCACCGACTTTTTCTAGCAGGTCAAGAATGTCTACGGTTGAGATCAGGTCCACTGAGAGACATAGATTGGTCTTCTTAATAGCCATGATGTTGAAGAGTTGCTTAGCAATAACATTCGTCGCTAGTTCTGCTCTTTTCTCATACGTCATCAGAATTCTGTCGATTGCTGATGCTGGAATGAATATTCAATATGAATGAAAATATATAAAACCCATATAATACATTTAATCCTGGCTCATAAATGTGTATCAAAAATAAAAATGTCATACAAATACGAACCGGACACAGGCGCTTGGACATCCTTCAGATAATTCGCTACTTCAACTTCCATTTCTGTCGTTATTAGATTATGCGCTACCAGGATAGACAATAATTGTGTTATAGTAAATAGTGATTTCATTTTTACATTGTTTGCCTCCAGATTTTCCTTGCCACCCTGTTCTCTATCCAAAATAATTATTGCTTCATTTGCGACGAGGCCTTCTTTACGCAAATCATTCACAGTCTCCATCACACTGGAACCGGATGTGACTACATCTTCTACTATGAGACAATTTTCACCCGATTTATAATGGCCTTCTATGACCTTCTTGGTGCCGTACGACTTTGCCTCCTTCCTTCTCATGAGCATTGACTTCTTTGCTTTCACACTAAGAAGAGTCGCAATGGGCAATGCTGTGTATGGAACCCCACATAAATGGTTGTAGTTACTATCCTTCAGTGCAAAGTCGTAAAGTAGGTCTGATATCAGCTCCTGAAACACATAAAACATAAACACATATGAATTAACACTTTCGGCACTAGAACTTTTCTTATTCGATGTTATATAGACACACAATCACAGACAAACATGTTTAAAAACTATAAGTTAGTATTATTATTATTAGCATTTTATTTTCTTTATTTAAACTTTTACAGCACCTTATGCTAAGGGATACAAGGGTGAACTTAATGCCTAATTGTATACTCTCCCGGTCAACCCTGGGTGATGGATACAGCATGATGTAGGTGCCTACTTCACTCCAATAATAAAAATTGATAATATTATTAATCATCATGCCAATCCTACAGGATAGGTTGATATTAAATAAAAGCATCAAATACCTCAGTACTAAATATATTGAAACCTGTGGACATTTCTTGAAATTATTGGATCCTTCAGCTTGACTGTTAACAGCCTTGTTGCTTGTAGTGCTTTTGCAGAATGGAATGTCCTCAGATCAAATCGCAGATGTAGTGCTACCAGAGTTTCCTAGCTTAGATTTTTTAAAAGTGGCATGAAATCTGGATGTGTGTCTGGTGAAGGGCAAGATGCTCACCAACTATTCCACAGTGGGACATAGATGTAACTGATGAAACATGGAAGTGTATTGCATTCATCTGCCTACCTTTTCGGGGAATACAAGTGTGACGTTACGTTAGCGCGTATGCTTTACCATCAAGTTCGTGATGTGTATCATATGAGTATTATGAAAGGTAAGGACTTTTTAGACGCTAAAATTTTGTCAGGTTTAATAGTTTTACTTATTCTACGTAAACATATCTTAAGGATGTCACGTAAACATATCATAAAGATTTTTTTAAATTTATAAATCTATTGAGCACGTTCAATGTAGCAACTTATATTTTTTTAGTTAACCTCAAAGTTTAAACTAGTTACATACTAAAAAGAGCCTTCTTTAGTTATTTAAACTTACCATAACATCCGGATAGCTTACTATAACTCTCAAGTCAAAGTAAACCGGTGTCTTTATTCCACTCTTCGTGATAAATTGTCCAAACTTGACCGCATCTATTTTGAACAAGCTTAAAGCTAGTTCTTCTAATTTGCTGTTGTAATCCATTTTGTCCAGCTTAGTTTTATCAGTTTGTGGAATACTTGGCTATATATTTTTTAATTTCTGTTTACTAGCATTCACATATCATACTAGAAGAAAACACAAAGATCTATAATTTATTTTTAAATGATAACAAGAAAAATAAATATCATATCAACCCTAACATTCCTAACCTTACAGAACTGACACATGTTGTGACATCAGTTGACATGACTTTAAATTCATTCTTATAATAAAATTATGCATTGAATTTATAATTTCTGATGCACCAATATTAGTTGGCTATAATAGGCTGATGTTGATGATGACGAATATTAAATTCGGTCGCAATAAAATGCCTATTTAGGTAATATACAGAAGTTATTTATTATTTACTAATGAACATCTAATCCAGAAGTTATCCCTACCAAATCAAAAGATATGGTCCAAGTTAATGTTAAATTGTTTGATACTAACAGTTAAGTTATATAACAATAAGCAATTACGGTTTTACTTAGCGCCGTTATGAAAAACTTTATTTGGCTGAATGAAGCAAATTTCGATTTGTCAACCGCTGTCGCGCTGTAGTTCATATCACTCACTTGCTGCTCTCAACTCTACGCCCTCATTCATTCTCGTTCAATTATCCGCATTTCAAAACATTCCGTCGGTGTATGTTGTTGTTTTGTGATTACTTTGTTTTCGTGAAAGTTACGAACTTATTTTTTGTTTTCAACACATATCTAAGTTTTTGAAATGCGCAAGTTTGTAACCCGTTAGCTTCAATATTTCTATTTCTACAATGTGTCATTGAAAGCATTCTGTGAAGGTAATAGGCGAAAAGTTTTATCCGCGAAAATAATTGTGCTATCATAACGTTTATAGTGTGTGTTTTAGACGACAGGGAATGATATTATTATTACTTTTTACTGTACACTGTGATTGGGACTCAGGTAGAGGGATATTGAATCAATGTTGGGGTAAAGTGCAGCCCACCCTCCTAGCCGGCCGAAGTGGGGTCCCCTCCCCTCTGTAGGGGAAGTCAGGGCAGACAAAGGGTAGTCACCCCTATTCGGAGGGGAGACCGGGCTTTGGGTGAAACCGTTGGCAGGGGAGGGATCACTATTTCAAGCTTCTACTTTTTATTCTGTTATCCGTAACGGTTGGCGCGGCTGTGGGAAAGTTTTAACTCTATTTGTACTAAGTTTTGTATATGAGTTAACTTTATTACCTACTATCTGAAATTGAATTAAAATGGAAACCAATAACGAAGGTATTTATGACATCTTCATCGTTAAAATTGTGTTTTATTATTTTAACGTATTTTATATTCGTGTAAATATCCAATTATATGAATATATAAAAAGACCCATAATAACTTAACTAATCCATGCAAAAATATGTAACAAAATCAATGGAAATGTTTTAGTACAATCTTAAAATGTGTCATATACAAATAAATATTTTTAGAAGACATGGTGTACAGGAGAAGTCAGATTGGGAGATATGCATTGGCCTCCATCACCAGAGATGGAGATGGCAATGTTCAGTATGGGTGTAAGGAGTGTCCAGTGAAACACCACGACAAGGAGTATTTAGAACATCATCTGTTTTTGCATTTCAATGAATTCAGATTTTTATGTGGAATATGTGGGGTTGGGTGAGTAGTTTAGATTTTCAATAGAAATATATTTTTATGTATACATATATATTAGGAATTAATAAAATAATCAATAATACCTACAGATATGTATGTGTGTTTGTAATCAAACATTAA
>DWEI01000267.1:0-24254 GCA_018245875.1 Mysoria ambigua | reverse complement strand
ACGGTATCGAGCGATGACATTGACACGAGAGGCCTTAACCCGGACAATATCGGAACGGATTGACAGTTTTATCGCTGCTTGTTTGTTTATTGTGTCGTTTGTGTGTTTGTTTGTATGTGTTGTAATAGACACGTACTATTAAAGCGTTCTAATATATAGTACAGTCACAATATGGTTACATTCTGTTTCCTTATCATAATGTTTTACACATAGCGGTAAGACATACCGATTATTCGGTATGGTGTATTTGGAGAAAAAAATACGGGTAGGGTTTATTTGTTAACGGAAATGTCAGTTAGTGGTGTTAATTGATTATTGCACTTTGAATTGGTTATTGTAGTTTTTATTTAATCAGCTTCTTATTAACTAAACTTTGAACAAATTATCCATTGTGTATATTTGTCAAGTACCAATCATGATTTTGTTATCGAAGATATTCTCCTATTCGAATACCTATTACTATGGCGATCGGATCAATTAAGAGAAAGCATCGTCTAGTGGCCGGTTACGACAACTTGGGTACCTCATTAGCTCCGTAAACAAACAATCATAGTAGTAACGTCCACGGTGAACGGTGAGTGTCACAGTCAATATCAGACGGATACATTCACTAGTACTTGCGACATTATTATAATGTCCAACATAATTTGTGAGGCTGTCATTCCAGCGAGGGTACGACGATTGACAGCTTGGCTCGCAGTTAGGTAATAATTGGGGTTCATTATTGTTCATGAAGCTGTTATAATTATAAACACGGCAAATATTTTTTATTAGTATGACATAAGCAGATCTTTGAGAATTACGAAAGTACATATACGCGAGGTCAGACAACATAGAGCTTTAGACACTCTCTGAATACCTCGTAGAGGACCTGGTGTGAATCATAACGTTAAGATATATATGGACAGTTATTTCAATATTAACTGCGTATAATATATTGTTCTCACATGATTGTGAACACGAACGGAGACAAAATATGAGGAAAAAACTGTATTTTAATAGAATGAATGTAACTTTTGTAAATAGAAAGCAAATTTGTGACCGATTTTATTGTTAAGAACATATCGTTGACAGTCTACGGGTGTATGACGTAACTAGTATTAATAAATCACGTTTTTACGACAGTGTAACGGACATCACCAATCCATTGGTAATCGGTGGGTCGAATAATCATGAGTGTTTGTTTAGTATGGAATATGTTATTAGAATAGAGTAATTTGAATTACACATACACTTTAAGACTGCATTGGACTGAAGCAAACCAATCGGTGAACAATCAGCAGATATGAAATAAAGAAAAAATCATAATCAAAACTACTTGGAATGTAACGAGCGAAAAATTTCCAAATAGTTATAAATGTCTATAAGTCATAAATTTCATGACTCGTATAAAGAAGAAAATAATGTCCTGGCACTTTCTAGCTGTGTTACCTAAAGGGTTCACGCAGGTCCTCGGCTCGCGGAATCCGAACCGCAGGGGATTGCAATTACCGAGAGTTATAATTGCGAGTTATTAAGCTCCCTCCTAACGCTGCCTGCAAGCGATACCGAGTGTTGAGTCTGCAGCGGTCCATTACTGCAAATTAAAATCATGTTTATTTCTATGTTGCTAACGTCGCAGTTACACTGTAGCGTAAATCCACAGTCGCATAATAGATGGCGCTAGGCGTTTTCTGAATCACGGTTACGGTGTTCTCTGAACATCTTGTAATGTCTAAATCATTCGAGATTTCATTATATTTGCTCCGAAATATTCAAACTTGCTTATTTCAGTAGTGAATGAGCGAGACAACGAGAACAGCTTCTTAAAACAACAAGGTATTATTTATTCTTATTTGCATAATCCCGAGAGCGTGGAAATATTTGCATGCAGGTGGAGTGGAGTGGGTTAAGCTTCGGAATTGGATCAATGCGAAGTACCGTAACCAGAGAGGGTATCACGTAGGTCCTTTCGGCGCGCCGCTCTCGAATAGCAGGGGATTGCAATTACCGCAAGTTGCAATTGTGAGTTATTAAGTGCTCTCCAATGTTATCCGCTGGCGATAACTACAGACCAGTGGAAGTGGAGGCTGGCACTTTGCAATGCTGGCTTCAATGTTGTTGCGAATTCCAGTGTCGATCTGGATCTATGATTAGACACGAACAATGTCCACTTTGGAATGTTGCAAAGTTTGTGTAGTGTGGAAGTAAGTTCATGGTACATTTGGAAATCTCTATTAGATCTTCGTATTTAAACTTATTTGGTATTTACAGATGCATTATCTAGTTATATAGTTCTATAAAATAGTGAAAATCATATGAAATTAAATGTGCTCGATATAGTAACCTAGGTTTCCAGGTCATCAGTGGCATAAACTCGAGAATTTTGAAATATCGTCTTATTTTGAAATATTAGTATTTTTATGACATATTATTCTTGCCGTAACATCACACCTGTAATTACAGAATCGGTCGGCAGAGATGTGTACTAAACTCCCACCTTTGACACATAAATCCGGAATCCGAACTACAGCTAGAAATTTTATGGAGATATTTATATGTTAGAATAATCCAGTAGTATCTTACCTAGGATTCGAACTCAGGGGCTCTCGATGAGCTGCCGAGCTTGCATCTATTGGCCCAACGAGGCAGGCATATATTGTTAGATATACTATACATGTGTGGATAATGTCTTTACCGACACCATGTGTACGTACATTACTTCAAAACATACATTATCTGTTACGTAAAGGAATCGAATCCACACAAGGTCGGATTTGGTAGATAATGTTTACCTAACAATTATACTTAATGCTGACATTATACTGAGGTGTTAAAGCCCTATATACTAGTTAATCAGTTGGAGAATCAGGTGATTTAATCGTATGGAAGAATTACTCATATTAAAAACACTCAGAACATTCTCGTAGCTTAAAACGATTCCACCGAGGAACTATATCACGGCTCACTTTTTTAACGAACTATCATAAACGCCTTATACCCTTTTTTATATTTTTGATAACAATGACTATATGTATTATGGGTATATTGTTTCCGTCGGTTTGAACAAGCTATAGTTTTGACCATCAAACAATTACACGAAGCAGTGGCCGCGCGTCACGCAATCGTGTAATGAAGGGTGCCTAAGCGCATAGCACAAGTAACTGTACGAACCGCACGCCATCAAATTCCCCCCTCCATTATATATTATAATTAAAAACTACAAGGATCCGCGAGGGTTCGTAATTTCCATCTGAGGGCTGAAAGTGAGCGGCACTGTAAGAACTACTCGTATATTCACGTATGTAATTACGTACGTAAGAGGTGTCCACCTCTTCGGGGAGTGTAGTATAGTTAGTAGTAGTAGAGGAGTGTAGTAAACTCCGACTACGCCGCTACTAGAAGTCCACTAGGGTCCGACACAGGATTTGAATCCTGGACCACCTAATCGGCAGTCACGGTGGCAACCAACAAGACCAACGGGACACCAAGGAGTAAGTCGTACTCGATAAAAAATAAATAAATTTAAAATATTTGAACAATATTAAAACCTTATAACTTATTATGTATGAACAGTTACTTTATTGCGTCACTGCTCAGAGGGTGATGAATTTATAAGAAGCATGTCCGAACTGGTAGGACGTACCCTCTGTCTTTCCCTTAGGGCACTCGGAGTGACGATAAATGATAATTAATTTAAAGTTATTTTGTGATTTTGTAATAAAGTAGATAACTATGATATACAAACGTCAATACTGCATGGTGTGTTTAATATTCAGCACACGAGCTTAGTGTATTTCACTTTATGGTTTAAATCAACTGGTTAGGGTAATTGGTACTGACGGTAACCATGGTAACCGGTAGAACTTTACATCCGAGGAAGTATTAAATTGCAAGTCCAGCTGTTTTTAAATTACATGTTACATTTATTCATTGTAGTTTGTCGTTATGTTTCATGTCGGTGGCTATAAGATCAGGGGTCGGTTGTTTTACTGTCGAACCAGTATATAGTTTGTTGCGGGTTCGATTCCCATCTGAAACAAATGTTTAACGAGCACAAGTATGGTTACTGTGATTGTGTATGATACTATCCATATAACTGTGTATTTAGATGTTTTTATATGTATATGTAGCTTAACAGCTGTTCGGTAACAGAGTTCACCGAGTCCGACGTCAGATGCTCTTGTGTGAGCTGTTCCAAGATGTTATTATTTCATCGCACGGTCCTAAGGTCACCGTGACCAATCTGTCGCGCGGAGTTCAAGGCTTGTTTCTATTCAGACATCAGAATGATGAATTAACTCGTCTGTACCGTGTCGCGATGTGTGTACTTACGAAGGCACCTACATATGTGTGCGTGTTCGTGGAACTTTCAACTATCAGCAATGCTGACTCACAGCTGAGGAAGTTCGGGTCGTTGATAAATAAAACAACGGATTGTTATAGATCGGACAATGTTTTTTGTTAACGTTTGTAGCGGGCTGTTTTTAATAGATATATGTATGTACTCGTAGGTGCCTATTTCCGCAGCCGCATGGACTTTGTTTTTGTGATGAATTTCATAACGCCAACTTCTGTATCGATTTGATATTTTCAAATTTACCTACATACAACATTTTGACACAGGAATGTGATGAATCCACTCAGTTTTCAGTAAAAAGTTGTTGCCCACGCCTGATTAAAGGTGAACGTGATCGAAGATAAAATCAGAAAAGAAACTATAATTTTAAAGCTTAAATATCGATAAGTCGATGTTAGACAGAACTGGGTCGAAAATAAGTGCGCTTTAAGTAATTTATTGTCATGCGACGTAGATGTAATCGTGCGTTTTATCGAACTTGGTCTCCAGCCCTTTAGCGGATAAAATTTTAAAAGTTGCACGTTATGATTAATCAATTAATTAACGAGTTAAATTTTTATTTTTATTTTATGATATTTTTGTAGGTATATAGCATGTGTTTGTATAATAAAAAAATAACATTATTATTTAATTTTGTTTTTAAATTTAAATGTATATCGTAGTAACAGTATTATTGTACATTGTTGTACATATATCATCAGCTTATTTTATTCCCCTGCTGAACGTACGCCTGTCCCGGGCAGGTACATAATATGTAGTGTACATATTGTGCCTACATACATTATGGGTTTTTTTCTAATGCCTTTTATCAATATCTAGTCAGTAATGTCGTGACTCATTGCCATTCGCTTTGTACATTTCATCGGTTCGCGAGTGTGTTATGTTACAAAACTGGAGCTTTATACAGCTCTCCGGGATTGGCTTTGTGTGAAAAAAAAATCATTTGAATTGAAGAATGCCGTAAAATTTCCAGGATGAATTTTCTTATCATTTTGTTTGTTATGCGTATGTATCATCGTGTTGCATATCTTAAAATACTTAATTGTCTTGTTTCCCCTGAAATTGCGTGCATTTAAGTAAACCGTACAGTACTCTGCGGTTGAAGTTACCGCGGCTGATGAGTGCGCGTAAGTCACCCCATTGTTATTAGTTATGTTAACCGCGGTAATCAACTCTTTAGTTAGGCTGCCTACACACGCACGAAGTGTTTGTACGCGTCAATTTATTTTGTATTTTTCCCAGTATGTGTCAATGGGTTTACCACCTATTCCCTCGTGGGACGTAAGAGTACCTAAGTACACTCCTCTGCCTACCTCTTCAGAGAATACAGACGTGATGTTGCGTTTACGATTGTGTCTTAGTTTTATTTTGAATACTTATCTAATTCGTTTCCTTAAAATAATATATTATACGGATAAAATTTCACACACAAAACGTTTGGCAAAAAATTGTTGTGAAAAGTACCTAAATTATTTGTGTTTTTTTTTGTGTATGTATATTGTGTACATACTAATGGATTCATTATATGAGATGCATTATGTTTTATAAATTAATTTGCTATTTTTTGACTAAATCAACCTATATTGTTAAGTTAATACTTGCGTTGTATGAAGAATTTCATGGTGTTTCTGATAGGAAACGAGTTGTCGACATATTATGTTTCACTTAATTATTATCGATTATTTTATAAATAATGTCGTTGTGTCAATCACTATCAATCTTCTATCATACAACGAAAAAGAATGGACAATGTGGATGATAAAATCGCTAATGAAATCGGTAGTGAAAAGTTCTCCAGTTTACAATACTACCAGTATCAAAAGTAAATTAGTTTAAAATATAATAATTGCTGACCGCTACTAGTGTGCACAAAGCTTTACTTAGTATTTTCAAGTAATTTCCCACTGGGTGGTTAATGACGCGTTTTTGTGGACAACAGCGACGCACCGTTCCTACGATAAATAAACGCAAGCCCTCACTTACACTTTTCTCGTCACCTTTATGAGAAGGACGTTAAGAATCAAAATCGATTGAATGCAAACAACTCTATGGGGCAATTGAGCTGAAAACTAGTTTTGTCCTGGCGTATTACTTAAACTTTATTGCGAAGGTCGCAAGGTTGATAATTGTTTGAATTGTCTTATAATACTTCAATGCCACCTCACACCGTGTTGCTAATACGTGTGTTGGCATGAAGTAATACTGAATAACATATGACGTTACTTATATCCGTATTAATATAATTATAGGTGCTTTGTAACATACACCGGAGAGCCGCTGCGGCGCGCGGGTCGGTGATCTTAGGGTGCGTTTACACTGATTGGCCAATACGCTATTGCTATACGGTTTACCAGTGGCGTATACAAACGTATGGTGTATTCGTAAGATTGGAGAACCGTTCGCATAACCGTGATAGTGTAAAAGTGTCCTTATCGTTCACATTTCCATTCGACGAACTGTTCCGTTGTGTCGAAAGATTTCCACGACGCCGTAACAAAGTCGAGACGGCAATAAAGACGAACTCGCTCGTAAAGTTCCCGTACGTGCGCGGTGTTCGCGCCACGTTGTGTTGTGATATTCTAATATTTGCCTATAATATTCGGTGTTTATTTAACGTTATAATCGTACATAATTTATATAGGTTTAGTAGTTAAGAATTTTGCGTCTGATTTCGGGTGGTTGCGGTTCGAATACTAAATGAACCTTTGAATGTAACGATGCAATGTTAAGCCGATTTATGTATTACTCGCTATAATTTCTGAGTACAAATACCTTCGATAATTGGGGAGTTCGTGTAATGCTCTCTGAAACATATGCTGTGTGTCTACCAACACTTGTCCAGGGCGGCGTGCGTGCCGTCGTGCCATAGGGGTCATTCGATACTGACTGTCTCCTGTAATTTCAGGAAATAATCATGACACACATTTTAATGGAACACAACAAAAAAACGTATTCAAGAGTATCCCTGTTTCGAGAGCCCCGATTTCACTCTTTCGTGTTTTCCATTAAAAATCGAGGAAATTGCAGGAAAATGCTAAATATATTCGGTTACTGGCGCACTTTAGTAGTTTTTGGTTTATTTTTTTATTCGACCAGTCTTTTAGCTGCAACGTTTTCAAATGTTCAGTAACTGCGGTCCATTCATTCCATTCACTTACTGGCCGGATTTAATTTCGACTTTGTTCTTTTATTCTCTATACTCGCATTTACGTAAAAAGCGTTACGCTTTTACTCTTACAATATTAAAAGAATTTATGCAAGAGATGTTTTTAATCAGTTTTTCGCGTCACTATTACATTTAGATTATAACGGCATAATCGATTTTTATGTTTCGATTTTGGAAATGTTTTTTTAATGAACGAGCAAAGACACCAGGTGAAGTCAAATAGCATCTATCAGGCGCAGAAGAATTTGATAACACTGACACCGAAACACTTTAACTCTTTTCAAGACATCACAATCAGGTCGCAAAGAATCAACTGATATCGCAACTTTGAAAGGAAACTCATAACAGGATATTCAAAGCGAAACTAAATTATATTTTAAATATTTAGGGGTTATATTAAGGACGTATATATTAAGGACGTATTATTTTAAGGACGTATGAGAAAAAAAAAAGTCAAAATAAACCAATATCTCCACCATGTCCTTCTCCCTATAAGATCCTACAATATCCACACGACTGCCTCCCTCGCAAATGCCCACAAAACGGCAACACGACCGGACAGAGATTGATTCTCGACGCCGCTTCGTCCCCGCGACGGCTATTCACGAACTGCTAACCCAGTTTTGCTGAAAAGCGATCGAACTCTTTCCAATTCGTAACAGATTTCACGGCTATCGCGTGCCGTCACGCGCGCCGTCAGCCGGCGTGTCGTTGTCGCTATTGTCCGTCGAAATGTACGTACGCTCGCCGCCACGTTCACAGAGCCTAGAGAGCATGTAGGTCGAGCGTGTGCGCAGGGCTCTACAGATATTGTTATCCGCTGAATAATAATAATATTGTGAAATGTCTCCTCACACGACCCAATCGTACTCGTACCCAAGAGAACTCGTAGTATCTTACCAGAACAGCTGTTAAACTAGGTATTAATAAATACATACTTGTATATATTTATTTTTGTTACAAATATTTGTTTTGGGTGGGCATGAATCGGATCCCCGTCCCCCGGTTCAACGGTCAGCCAATCTGCGTATAGTCCGCTACGTTCATAGAGTTGAGAGCGTTCGATAGGATGTGTTCGCGGGGCTTCACATATACGTCCATTGAATCATGCCAAGGGTTTCGTTTACCAAAGGGGACGAAAGGTGAATCGAGTTTGGGTGTGCGCATTGAGAATGATTTTATTGTATTTGTGCGATAGCATCTATATTAAATTTGCATTGTGTTTGACCGATGATATGGATAGCGTAAAAAGCTAAATCATGACGAGCGTGATACATTGTGGCCTTAACTCATTTTGATGTGAACGGTAACCTCTATCCGCCGTCGATGGCACAATAAAAAGATTGATGGATGCAAGGATTTAATTTATTTAACAGTAAACGTAGCCATACCCATGTAATCCTTAAAGAGGTAGCCAAAGGAGCACACTTTATTTGCATTTTTCAGCAGGAAACAGACGAAATCTGGAACTTTCTCCGGGAAGAAATCCGGACTCAGATCTACAACTAGAAACTATTTAAAATTAATACACAATGTATGAACACAAACATGTCGTTTTTTCTCTTTTCTCGTCAGTGCCTATAGGGCGTAATCAATACGGTATAGCAGTGATTGCAGTCAACGCACCATAAATGATATATACAAGTGAGTCACATAGATATACATAAAGGTACCGGAGCCAATTGCTCGTACGTTCACCGACCAGCGCTGAAAACGTAACGTTCTCCTCTTCTGAAAAAAACTCGTATGAAGTATTTTATCTCACAAATGTAGCATGAGAAAAAGGCAACTCAGTGTTAAGCGGTCGTTGCAATCCTAATACTAAATATGTATTCAACAAAGGCGACGACTGTCTGTGTCTCATTGGAATGTACGGGTAGGCAGAAGCGTGTGGAGCGTAAGTATACTTTACTGTTCTCCAATATGCAGGCGTCGATCCGCTGCAGATAATGATTACGGTTAAGGCAATAAAGTACTGCAAGTATTTTATGTTAAATCTATTTTTGTTTAACACAGATTCATTGTTGGGTGCGGAACAATAACGAAGAGAGGGTGTGCTCACAATGATGTGATTTATGACATATTATTTTTTATGTCAGGGCTTATTACGTGAAGGAACAAAGAAAGTTCGTTAGCTATTAATTTATCGTGCCACTAAAGGCGGCGCTCAGGTCACTACCGCTCGCCATAAACCGTGCCACAATCGATGGGGTTTTTCCAGTCGCAGTACATTTGTTGTTTGGTTGAAACATTTATTGTACCGACTGATTATGCACAACGCAGACTGAACACGGCTTGTGACCACCGGTGGGCATGGCGAGGTGTGCACTCTTCGACTAGTATAATTAGATAATGCACAATGTACATTCTTAAGCATTTCCTGTATGTGTTGCAAAATAATAAAAAAATAAATGATAAACAATATTATCTTTGCAGTGTTAGGTACGGGTTATAAAAAAGGAAGTAGGATGCGTTTATGCATTATTATTTGATTAAATATTATTGTACTCACAGTAAATAGGCAGCTAGCTATGTTATTTACCAAAATTGCCAATAACATCAACTTAACTCCAGGCTCAAAGGGTAGCATTAAGTAGCGTAACTTACTTGCGAACCGTAGTGATGTCCTAGCGTATGTATGTGGTAACTTAGAGATGGGCAAGTAGGGGAGGGGAAGGTGATACCACACGTTAGTCAAGTGCCGTTACTTTTCTACTATTTATGTATACTTGTATACGAGTGTATACATGAAATCATGTCTTCATGTCTGACGGTCGTGACCACTAGAAGGGGCCCTGCACATTAGAATTTTCTAGGCTCGTCTGTCTGCTTTGCGGATTCCCTTCTGAGTCCCGCAGTCAATGCTTGACAAGATTCAGTCCACCCATCGGATCGGCACTCTGCCCCTGAGTTTTTTCCTAAACGCGTCCAAGCAGTATGAGCTTTTCTGTTAATTTACTGTTATTTATGTTCCCTGCGCATGATCTGTCCCAAGACGAAAAGAGACCTTCGGAACGAGTTGATGATGTAGAACTTGTTCATGGTTAATATTTTGGCATGCTAAAGCAACACTAGACCCATTCCAGTGCGTCGTAATGCATATGCATGCGAGCGGGCGCGCCCCTACTGCGGGATTTGGGTCAGTCATGCTGGGGAGGTTTTAAAATGTCGTACACTGTAGCAGGGCAAGGAGTTGTGTTGTTGAACATTGGATTAATTGTAGTATGTACATAATAATTATAATGTGGCTCGCTGGTGCAGAGGTTGGCGAAACTGACCGTTGCGCCGGGGGTGGTGGGTTCGATTCCAATCCAGAATAAATATTTGTGTGATGAGCGCAAACATTTGTTTTCTGTGTCTGTGTGTAAAAAATATCTAAGTATATATTTGTATGTATATATGTAGTTTATCAGCCGTCTGATTACGACACTTCCTCTCTTGACGCTTATTTTGGGATCAGATGGCCGTGTGAGATGTCCTAATATATTATTATAGTATGATACGGGCGTTAGACCTAGTGTAATTTATGTTTATTGATATGTCTAAAAAATGTGTGTATTGGGTTCTGGCTGGTTGTTGTATGGAATGTTTTCCTTGATTATTACATCACGATTTTGATGACATTACACGCTGTACAAATGCCATAAAGTTATATAGATATTTACGAACACTAAATCATGTTCTAACGTTAGCGTTACGTTGACCTGTGTGATGTCGACTATGGTATGTAGTATCGACCACAGACTGCGTGTAAGGAGAATGACGGATGTGTAAGGTGTGCTGTTATATCAGATCTGTAAGGATAGCTCCCAGTCGGAGCTCTATATCTAATGCGCAAGGGATTTGTGATTATGGGTTCGGACCTTTTCACTGTACAAAAAGACTAGTATCCAACAACAGCAGAACGATAAAAGAAAATTTTATGGCACGCCATAAAACTGTGGACGTTTCGTAGATCAGGAAGCGGTACAGTTTATGGTGTTTTAATGGTGTTTTCTTGTTTTGCTTGTTACAGGCGGCTGACGTGCGCGCTGACGTCACTGTGGTGAGTAAGAGGATTAATGGTTTGGCTTGGATTGTAACTAATCGAATCCTTTATTTCTACAAATATGACGTATAATTAAAATTGAAACGGCATATCGATGTAGAAATATGTAAATTTGAATTAAAGGTTATATAAGTTTAATTCGCATTTGAATCCTAGAAGAGGTAGACCGAGGGGTGCAACGTGGGAGTACACTTCCACGTTGCACCAGTTACGTTTATGTACTCTCATGGTGAGCCTATTTTCATACACCGGGCACAAATCCAGACACCTAGCCGCTATTAGAAAATCTAACTTAGAACAATTTTGCAGTGCTCCGAGAATCGAATCCAGCACTGGGTTTTATACCCGCGTCGGGCACTATTAGATTTTTCTAATTTTGATTCCCTAGTAGAGGCACGGAGACTGCATATTGATTGACACTTAAACGTAACCGGTGAAACGTGGAATAGTTTTACACTCCTCTGCCTACCTCTTCGGGGATGGCAGGCGCAATGTAAAGTTTATTTGAGTGTTATGTATATGGAACGTGTATAGTTTGTTCCGTTGGTTTAATGGTTAGTCAATGTACGTCGAAGGGGTCGAAGGGGTCGATTCGAGCCAAATATTCACGTGATGAGGTCGACCCTTTGTTTCGTCTATGGATATAATTTAATCCGTATAGTTCCGTGTTTGTGTCGCTTGACGGGAATAGATCGCGACACCAGCTGTGTTTCGTGGTGCCATGGTGGCCGGCCGACGGCTCTCGGGGGTTTCGGGTGCGGTCTCCGGCTGGAAATCTGAATTATACATTTATTTCACTGGTCTGTGTCCTTATTCCTTAAAATTGATCCTTTTTTATATATATTAAAATATTTTTTATAGAATTTAGTGTGAAAGCATGTCAGTTCGTTAAAGATATATATTTTTTATACTCAGTTCTTTGTGCTCGCTCGTGAGAGACCTAGCGCGTATATGTGACAATATATGTCCATTTGAACGCCGAATTTCACTTGATCGTTCGGACATGTCGATATTGGCTTTGACCTAGAATGTATCCACTTGTAAAGACAAACTTTGTGGCATTTATTGGCCTCTATCAAGGTAATAAAACTGTCTTTACTTCCTCCACAGTCTTAAAGTCTCTAGAAGAAAACTCGTAAAAAACTACTCGATTTTTCAATATGTCTAGGTAATTTGAGAATTGGCATTGTATTGACCTGTTAACTATTCAGGATTCAGATTTACTATTCTTGCTTGCTACTGTGTTAGACCGCTGGAAATCTGTCTACCCGAAGAAAAGCGAATATCGAGATCGAAAGAGGTTATAGTATAGTAGAAGTTGATCCTTGTTTGCTAGAATTTCATTGTAACTCGCACTCTGTTAAACATATCATAACATCACACCTATATTTCCCCGAAGGGGTTGGCAGAGGAGTGTAGTAAAATCCAAAGATTCACCAGCTATTTTATACGTTCCATCAGGGAATAGGGGTGAGGCTATTTCCATAATCGCGCACGCATCCGAAGTCCTGGCTACCGCTTGGATTTACAAGTTGAAAAAGCCCAAAGCCCATGATGCTTGATCCGGATATCGAACTGAGGACCTCTCATTCTCCGTAGCGAAAATTGCTCCGTTTTCCACAACTTTCACCATCGCCGGCGCCGTATTCGTACTTATCCCCCGCAAGAGTCAAGGTCCCCCGGCAGCGTCGCGGCGCAGGTCCCGCCCGCGGCGCTCGGACGGCGGAGCGCGGCGGGCAAGGCCGCGGGCCGTTGACCCGCTAGAAATAGCCGGCCCACGTGCGCGCACCTGATGCTCGCTTCGACTTACATTTATAAATGCATATGCCGGTAGCCCCTGTGTTCTGTTAGCGGGTCGGCGCCGGTCGCGGTGGCATCGCATAATATACTTTGACACCTCACCACGTCGTTCTTAAGCTGGGGATTATCAGATTTATAAAGTCAATCGTATTGTCTTCATGTTTCTCTTTTCTACGCGTGATCAGAACAAAATAAATACATTGTTACGAACATGATGCATGTTGCAGTTCTGGGTATGTTCCTTTTTTATATATGGTGCATACGTATATTTTTTTCATGCACTCAAGGGTCTAGCATTAAGTTGTAAATACAATTATGCTTGATTCCAACGGTACTGAACTGTGACGTAATACCGTGATTATTATAAATATAATTATAAATTTGTCAACTTGTATACACATAGGAGATATTGACAAACATTAATTGGCAATTGAATACCTCCTTGGTCTGTTGTTTGCAAGCGCGAGTACTGAGCAAGAGGTCGTGGGTTCAATGTCGGGTCGTACAAGTTATTATTTGTTTTTTCTAATGTGACATTCTTAGAAGTGACCATAAGACACTTTCAGCTTTAATATATTGATGTAGACGGCGAGAGAAAAGCGGGAGTGCTATACTCCTCCGCTCAACATGTTCGGGAAAATGCAGCCGCGATTTAAGTAAAATACATTTAATAATTTTCTATTATCGTTTCATCGAAACTAAGTTCCGTTGTTGTAAATTATCATACGAAAATCGTACGCCTGTAATTCTCACTCTGATATAAATAACTGTCGCCCACGTTTTAGTAAAAGCATTCCTAGGGTTGTCAATCGCCGTGAACTTATTTCATTTGCTAATTGCTCAATATAACAACTTACGTTTAACGTTCCAAAATCAAAGTATTGTCTTTCTCGCCCCTGGCGCGTACGAAGTGTGCGATAAAGTACTCCACGTTATGTTTATGTAAACACATCTGCGTTTATCATGCCTTAGTTAATTATTGTACATTACATAGCAGCTAAGGTCGTACATAAATACATTTTATATTATTCTTCTTACTTGTTTATTTATTTTATTGTCTATTATAATATATCATGTCTGTATGTGTCATAAAGGCTTATGGGGGAGTTCTGTCTCCGCAACCGGCGCGGGCGTGCATGTATGAAGAGAGTGAGGAATGTAGAGGAAGCGCGCCAGGTCTGTGAGGATAGAGATATTGGGCACTCGGGGTTCTTTGCCTATCCCGTTAAACACCTGGCGTCAATATATGTATTTACTATTTGTGTATGAAAAATATTCTAATCTATGTACTATGTGTATTGGGCAATGTTGATTACCGATAATTAGGAGTAGTTACAGTCAAGGAGTAGGTACATCTAACAAGTTTAGTTTCATTCTAAAATGGGAACCAGTTCTCACTGCGATATGGCCGCTTGAATGGGATCGAGTTTTCTTGACCTTGTGCCGTTTTTACAACAGAATTGTCTGGTGCTACTTTCATATATGTCTGTTGAAAAAGGAACGGTGTTTACTGAAATCAAATAAGCATATAACACCGTCGTTAATATATCTAAGTACAGACAATGTCACAAGTTATTGGCCATTTGTACGATCCTGCGCGCGACCCGAAGTGAACGCCGTCCGTCAGATCTAATATTATACTAAATATTTCTTAAAATATGTTGTCTACTGTTACGGAAATCAGTATTGGATACATTGTAGCTTGTGTGCTCGCAGTAGAGAGGCGACGTGACAACGCTGTGTCTACGCGAGTCGCGGTGTATAGATCCCACCGGGACGGCGCGGAGGCCCTCTATAAGGCCGGCTGTTCATTAATATGGTTCGACGAAACGCGCGGATTTCCTCCACTCGACGTCTCCTTCTTTTCACTGCGCTCCCTAAATGGGGCGAAACGACCAAATACTTAGGTTATATATGTATATGAAAATGTTCGCAGCCCTAGACGCGATCCGCACTAAGCCTTGTGACGGTGTATGGTCGTATTTGTGGGTAGACGAAGCTATCGGTTCTGGTTGGTATCGTTGGGTAATTTGTTATACCGGTCCTCCGGGGGTTTAGAAACTGTGGTAGATAGCCACGAGCGAACGTGTATGCGCCGTGTGCCAAGTGGGACGTGGAATGTTCATCATCATCATCATCAGCCTGTCTCAGTCCGCTGCTGGACACAGGCCTCTCCCAAACAGCGTCATGGCACCCTTTTCTGTTGAATGTTCGCAACTACTTGAACAGTTTTAAGTAATTTAGAGGTTTTTATAGATGTCCATGTTCCTTACATTTACACGTAATTAACAAACATGTGTGATTTCCTCGTTCCAACGCTGCTTGACCTCTATTGATGCGAGCTGTTCGTAGATTCAAGGTAAAAATTAAGAATTCGTTTAAAAGTAAATTGTAAATATCTATTAGAAAACATCTGAATTACGTAACTTGCGAAGCGCCGCGATAACTACAAGCGATAATTGTATAAAGATGCTTGTACATATTATAGACCTACATATATTTACTATCCAACCTTCCATCACACAATCGGCCCGCCCACGATATAGTCTGGTGTCCAACAATACCATCTTCTTAATTCTATTAATAGTCGGTCAGCCCATCGCATTAACTGTACTCTGACATTGACTTGCCTGTCAATCTATCCGAGTGCTAATTAGCTACACTAATATCTCTCGTATTGTTTTTCGACGAGTGTGTGTGTGTGTGTGTGCGGGCTGTCGGCGAGCGGCTGAGCGGTTCTGTTGTAAATATACTAGTAAATGTGTGTATTTTTTATAAATTGAAACTATCGTTCATGAACTCTTTTGTGAACAAGAATTACTCGTTTGAACTAGGAGAATGATGGTTAAATTGTAAAGGTATTTTAGCAGGTGGTATTACATACAGCGTCGATAGTGCACAAGTTTGGATTTTTCTTGCATACAGGTACAGAAAAAATACGTGTGTACATATATCAGAGAATTAAAATATTTGTCCAGAGTGGGAACCGAACACACGATCCACTGTTCCACCGTTCAGTTTTATTAACCACTGGACGGCCAGCGGGCGAGTCGACATGCTCCTGAAGCGAAGCAATATCTAAATCTATTAATAGTGACGTAAACGGTGCCGTAGAAAAGATAAGCAGTCAGTTGTCAATGAGACAGCGCGCGGTGATGTGTTTTAATCTTGCGTGTAATGGAACTGCCCTCGACGAGTGCTTGCGGCGGCTGCGAGACTGCCGTGAAAGCTTTTAATACATATAAACACGTGGGTGACGATACCGTTGCATATTTCGTCTTATGTGCTTGTTAGTAATTACAACACATATTTTTTGCTAAGTTATTAGTGTTGCTAGAACAGCAACGATGGTTATGTTCTCTCCGTGTCATGACATAGCGTGCGATATACACACAAAAATATATTTCACACACGCGTTGGTAATAATAAATGGTGGTTAGTGTCTATTAATTACATTACATATGTAATAAATGTACAACTGTTTAAACAAATTGCCTTACGGCCATCGGTAACATTACGCTCAATTTAGTAGTGCATGCAATCGTTGTACATTGTATACTTGTTAAGTATTAATCATCATTGATATGATTTCTCTAAAACCAACCATGCTCCACGAAATAAATCATGCGGTAGCCGTTTACATTATGATGACTTAAAGCTTAGTTTTTATCCTTGTTATCTTTAACTTAAGCCTCGACCGGGCCTATCGTAAACAACATGTTAATTTCTGACCGTTTGCACAAGTGTTTAGACTTTAGTTAATTAATAGCGTTGCTACGACGACTTTAATTAATATAAATCGCGAGCAGATCACACACATGTGGATGGGGCGTATCGAATTATATCTTGTTCTAATTTTGACATATCGCGTAACGCAATAGTGATGTCATACAATAGACCTGCAGATGTGCGTGAAATATTCTTGGAGACACTTAATTTTAAGATTAGCCCGCGAGTTGACGACGCACTTACCTCGTTTACCGTTTGAGTCTATTCTTGATGACTGCCGTGTGGATATTAAATATATCTCGTGCACAATTGTCTACATCAACTGTTTTTTATACACACAAGTTTTTTCCGTCGTCTTATCGCAAGCGTTCACGTCGCGTTCTTTATAACATAAGCAATATGTGATATGGTCTTCCACGTGTGTTCCCCTTTCAGCTTTTCTTGAAATACCCCTACAAATTTAAGGTCTTAAGTTTAAGGTCCAAGTAAGTAACATAAGTTACAAATAAGTAACACAACTTCATCAATTCTTACTTTGAATTCTTTTATCTTGAAACATACGACATATAATTTTTTTTTCGACTCTTTCTATCGTTCCTATTATGGAATACTGGTCTTCTCTCGGAAATAGAGCGTTCAGGCCGTACAGTCGCCTCGCTGGTCCAGCGTGGTTGGTGGACTTCACGCGCCTTAAAGAACATTTTTTTAAGAACTTTAAGACGTGCAGGTTTCCTCACGATGTTTTCCGTCTCTGATATAGCAAGCGATATTTGATCTTTACACACACATTCTTGTGAGGAGGTGCGCGCGAGGATTTTAACCCGGCCCCCCGGAGTGTGATGTCGATTTTAAACCACTAGGCTATCACTTTTAAGCTTCTTTCTCTGTAGGATTGTTAATATCCCCGCCTGTCACATATCAATATTTTTTTGTATGTAATGAATAATGACGCTTATCAATTACATTTGTCCCGACATATTGTGTTTTTTTCATTGGGAACCTAATCTAGCACGATTTGGCGATTGGAAAATAAAAGATTTTTTGTAATATAAACAATTTCATTTAGAAGCACGAATTTCAACACGAAAGCTAGTTGCACAAAGGTCTCCCTCTCCGATGACTCATAACGAGGTGAGTCAGTTTTGACCTTTTGCAAAACGATTTACAGATCGCGCCTACATTTTGTGACGTGCGATTAAGAATGTCGCTTGACGTCGATATATATAATCCGCAGAAATTAACTATACACGTCGCTGTGATTACGTAAAATCTAGGTACGGGCGCATAGGAGGCGTTATCCGTAGGCGTTCCCAGGCGGATTCTGATGGCGCTATGGAACAAAGTGTCATTGCTCGGATATGCCAAGTTGATTTCTGCGTATTGCACATATATATGTGACGGGCAGATTAAGTTTCTTACAACACTTTTTATTTGCCTGTTGAATATTACCTGCAGTCTCTGCGATAAAAAATACTACCTGCCAATAATCATTTAAAGCTCTTGCTCGTGTTAAATGAATAAAAATTTTAGGCTGAATATTACGTCTTTTAAAATGAACGCAATAACTCTTTTGTAATGTAATATTTCCTTTGGTAATTATCTGTTGTGTGCACATTTAGCAATTATCTACTTAAAATTGAATATTAATTTTAAGTAGATAATTACCCAACTTACTACGCGCGCAAACTTTATTATAGGAATATTCCCATTAGGTACACATTTCAATTTAAATATGCCTGATAGAAAATATAATCTGAGCTTACACTGATAATGAGTATATTCACGAGTATTATTATATTTTGCACCTACAATATTTTTTTCCAGATACTTTTATACGAATTACATATTTTTGCACTCAAAGTGGAGATTGCTATCGACCCTCAAGTGTCTCTTCGCGACTTGGAAGGAAACTTTAATGTGACGCTGATTTATATTTGCCTGAAATTGGCGATTTAATTCGCGGAATGAGCCCGGTGAGATACGGTCGACACGTGCGATAGAGCGACAGCGATAAGATCGCGATAGGGCGCGTGTGTTTGAACAATCTCGCGTATTTTCGGGACGGTTTTATGCTTTCCTGGAATCAGTGGCACTTATATCTCACGCTACGTGCAAAGAACGACGACGTAACGATACGTCTGTAGTCGCCGGTGACGTGAGCGGAAGTTGGCGGTACACTCTCACGTTTCATCGGTTACGTTTACGTTTTGTTAGGAAATTAGGTTGTGACTTAAGGGTCACGTCCTAATTTCCTAACACAATAAGTTTTGTACCATTATTGTGTGACCCGGGACTCGAATTCGACATCTCGATCGCCAGTCGTGCTTGCGATCAGAACAACAAAGATGCAGTGGACTTACTTATTTAATGTACGAGTACTACTCTAAAGGCAGATCGTGTGTATTAAATTTCAATCTCCCAAAAGTTAATTTTTAAGATTAAATATAACGAACGTTAACATAATTGTGACGAAGATTCCCTAAGGGTTTCCCACAATGTTCTCTAGGGCGTGTTCAGTTTGGTAATCCTCACTTGATGGAAGCGTGATTGTCTATATGTTTAGCCTTACACTCTCTCATTATAAGAAGATACCTAAACCGATTGGTGGAAAAAAGGATTGTTGATGGTGCGAAAGCTTAGCAAAACATTTATAAATAAATTCAGTTTCACTTTGAAATTTTCGAAAGTGTTGTAACTGCTTAGAGACAACCAAAAGTTGCCCCAGCGAGTATCGAACGTGTTAATGACAGTAGCGGCAGAGCGAAATAACGTGAATCAAGACACTTTTAGTTGTTCATGTGAAATGTTGGCGATACGTTTTCGCTTAAACTCGAGCTGCTACGCTACGAGGTCGTATCAATTGTTGTTTCTGAAAGGCTTTTTATCACAGGCTCTATTGAGTGCGCGGAATGACTGGACGTTTTTGCATCGACCAAACTTGGACACATCATAAAACATCGAACACAAAAACGATTCAATAAAAAGGAAAATGTTAAAAAAAGCTACATAAGTAAATATTCGCGCAGGCAGTGAATGGTAATGTGGCAGTACTATAGTTGAGAGACTTTATTACCCTGAGTGATAAGTAAATCTAGAACAATGAAAATGAAATACAGGACGCGATATTATTTTAGCTCGACTCGCAGGCGATGCGGAAATGGTTTACTGATTCCGAAGGTTTGACAATAAATCGCCACCATAAATAAAAGCCAAGGGTCCAATGGTTTCATCCTTGGCTATTATTGCTGGTCCGTTGAGTCGAGGTTCGTTCCGTTCGGTCAAAAATGGGTCACTTAGATAAGATACACATCCTTTATATTTTGTCCGTGTCAAAATTTGCGAAAATATCACTGTACTTTGTTTCAACGTTAGCAGATAATGTTACAACATTTTAGGTTTCTATGTTGACTCAATTCTTTATTGTCAAAGCATTGGAAAAGAAAAGAAGCCATTTAATATATTGTGGTTAATTTGCATATTAAATATAACATTCAGTCAGAACAACATGAAAACATCGTTCGATCTTGCGTTAGTATGTGGACTGTGACTTTTATATTCTTGATTATTGGAACATTATAGAGACATTAAACACAAGTCTTTGCAGTTCGCTGCGTAATGTGCGACGATATCATAAAGAAATATATTTATTATGTCTTGGCTGGCAAAACACGTATATTTTGAAAGGCCGACATTAGTTTTAAATCGAGAGTCTCATTTCCGTATCATTGAGTGTATATTATTTTTAAGTTTTGCTTTTGATTTTTTTCTTTTCTTTACCTATATCATTTATTTGTTAGCCAGTATAATATGATATTCTGAGTTCTTGTTAGTGCACCAGTGCTCCAATAAATGCGTTGATTTATTTCGTTAATGACATTTCGATTTTAAGACATTCGATATTTAAATGTGCTGTTGTTACTTGGGTCCGTCCAGTCGCCGTTGTGATTTTCCGTCAGCGCAATAAATAGCCATATTTATTGGTTTCCTGCTGTAGTTGTTACATATATTTGGTGTTGCGGAAAGTGCCAACTTTTCGATTTCAGAGATATCAATGTCGGAAACACTCGATACTTTTGTAACTTTTATACCGATCATGTTGTTGTCCATCCTTAGGTAAATTCACCTTCTGGTATTTCAACTTAAATGTTTCATATATGTGAATGACATTTATCGTTGGTTTACAGTAATATCTTTCATTTAAATCTCGCTCTTTACTTTGTTTTTTCTTGGATTCATTTGAGTTTTCGAGATCAAGTAAGATATGTTATTAGTTTTTAAATGGACAATTCACCAAGCGTTTCTCAAGTTATGAATATTTGAACATTTACTGATGAGAATTGAACACCGAATTTCTTGTCCGACATTACGATTGCCACTTCAGACGACAAATTTAAATTATTCAACTCTTGAATTTTTAAACCGTCTGTGACATTTTTTGTGTATGCAAATTTCCAGTCCACACTGCTTTGGACGGACGCCGATTGTGCCGAAGGTTTTAACCGAGCAAAAACCGACACCCGTACGTGAGACATTCATTTTACACTATCATTAAATCTCCGCCGTTGTCGGAGGCATTTTATTTCATTTACACGTCCCCTATGTTATTATTCAGTGAATACAAATGCAAAGAGTTTTCCGCGTGCAAACGTTGCGTCACTCTGTAGTGAAGATCAGATTCACTGTTGATTCCACCTCGCTCCCGGAGCGGAAGACCTTCATATGTGTTTATGATTACTCTCAGATGGGTTCTGATTATACTGGTCACGGATGGCTTGAATACACGCGGTCTGCTAATTGCCTCGTCAAGTTAAATTTTACGTTAATTATGTTGCGTTCTTTAAAATTGCTTTGTCAACATTTTTATTGTATTTGTTTGTCCCCCGCTCGAGATTTATTGCGAAAGCGGAGGAGTGCTCGGAAATATTAGAACCGGGACGAGACTTCATGTTTGAACGTTGAGTGCTTTTGTTTTGTTTGCACAGAAACGAAATAAAATTTTATACCTACAGTAATAAAAGTTATAACAGTGAATTAGTTAATAGAATCTATCAGCGAGTTAATTATTGTTCAGTATAGGTGCGGGTTTTTATTCAGATTCAAGATCGATTATTATCAATGGCCCAGGATTATGGAACAGGGTGCGCTTATCAATATTCATACAAGTACAGTAGTCATAGTAATATACAAAATTTATTTCTTATGTTAATGATGTACGCTGTGCATGTTTCTCTAAATTACCTACACATTTATATGTAGGTGTAAGCCAAGTAAAAGAAGTCGAGCGTGGCAGCCCTGTCCGCGAGTGGCGGTACCCCGAGGTGGCTGCGGGCGGCGCCCGGCGCGCAGCCTCCGCAGTATCGAACGGCCGCGCCCGCCCCACGTGCTCGCGAGCCGCGTGCGGCCGCCCCGAGTGGCGTCACACATCAGCGACGGAGCCACCGACGGCCACCGTGCGCAGCGACCAGCCCGCAGGTCGCTGCGTGCATCGGTTATAGGTTATGGGCGGTTGCTCCTGTTTCTTTTTCAAAGAGGGACTTAATGGGTTCGCGGACAGGTTCAGTGTCTATGTATTTACGTATCTCTGATGGGGGACTCATGAATATTTATGTAATTAAGTGCTAGAACATGTTTTTTTATCATACCGTGGCGAGTTTCGATTTCGTTTGAGGTCGTTTTCTTCCGTGTGCCTAAAGTACAGTTGTTATCAAATGGATTAGTATTTTTTTTTAATTCTAGATGGAAATATGTATATCTGTTACTGAACCAGTAATACACTCGTTGTTTTTTGTGGTGTTTTTACAAATTATATCAAATGTAGTTTGTATATTGATCGATATTCAATAGTTGCCAGTTAGTATATATTTTTGAAATTTATTTATATATCCTCTTATCACTGTTAAACGTACCTAACAGAATGGGCCGGGTGCGTAAGCTCCGAGAGTCTAGAAATACAATGACAAAAAAGTTTAAAAGTAAGTATAGGGTTAATGCTAGAAGTATAGCAAATAGTAGATACCGTAAGGTTAGCGAACTTGTATTACTACAAGTAATGTTGTTCTGTATGCGCTCATGCGTTTATATTTATTCGTTTATGATCAGCGTCCTTATAAAACTGCACTTAAACCGTTTGATCGCCTGGTCGTAAATGTTAACGGGTCGCAAATGTCACTTCATATGTGCGGATGTCATCTGTTTAATACCAGGGTTAATATTTGCGTGATGTGTTGTGTGTCTTAATGTATGTACTTGCAAATATTTATGTATTTGGAAATATATGTACGTACGTGCGTTATTTATCAGCTGCCTGGTTCCAATAGTTGGGATTGCGTAGTTTCGTCAAATTTCATTTATATCAAAATCACTATTAAAATAACTTTTTTTAATCGAAATTTTAACGAATGTTTGACTTGGCGCCCAACGTGCTCAATGTTCGCTACCAACATCAATCACTCTCATAACTCGTGGCTGTTTACATTTACGCCAACTTATATTATACCGTCGTGGAAATGACGCGTAATATAAGTCCCCGTCGCTCGCAGTCCGTCGCGCGCCGCGGCCGCGCCGCGCATGCGTCGCTCGACGGGAACGGCCCGCCGCCAAATGGCGTTTTTGTATTTTAATTAGCGGAGACCCCCCAGACTTTTCCTTTTCACGCCGGCGGCCAACTAGCGCAAATTACACGGTCGTGAAATCGATGGAGTCACCAAATTTTTTCGGGCCATTTGACGGCGGTGGGCTCGCGGCGTTGTTACATTTCACTCGCTCGAATTGCCCCAAGCCGTTTGTTTAATTCTTTCATGTGAATTGACGATTGTGCATTGACATTTGTGATATAGATAAGCGTAATCATCTAAGCATTTTATTTATGTAATATTGCAACAGCCTCAACCTATATTCTATGGTAACTATTGGTCCAAAGGTAACTCTTGGCTATAGCTGTAGTCTGTTTATCGTTAGCTTAGCTAGGTAAAAACTGCTCATCCGGCCACACCGGGCGGGTACATTTTTAATCGTTTTACGCGTCTTTCGCTGAGAATGTATCACCCAAGAACATAAAACACTATATTTTTACTACAACCTTTTACCTAGAAAACCAAACGTTACGGTGCAAATTACACCTAACATCGTTAGACATTCTGTGGAATAGATTTTCAGTGTTCGATGCAAGTACG
>DWEI01000266.1:0-24267 GCA_018245875.1 Mysoria ambigua | reverse complement strand
ACCACTACCAGAATTCTATTAGAAATTTTACCAGATTTTCTATTAGAAAATCTAGTAGAAATTTTCTAATTAGAAAAATTTGTAGCGTTCGACTCGGGAATCGAACCCGGGACCTCTCGATCAGCAGTCGCACTTGCAACCAACACGACCAACGAGGCAGTCGAGTAAGCAAATGTTAAACCATTTTATTATATAACATATTTTATAGTAATTGCAAAAAAGCTGACACCCAGTTACCTAAGTTACTCGCTAAAGTCTACTCGCCTATAAAGCATGCCAAATGCACGTATTCTACGTCATAAGTACTATGCACTAATAGTACCAAAGACTATTTGTTTCTAAAGCGTGGCAAATAATCTTCGCTTATAGTCTACGCGCTGACGCAGCAACCGGTCCCCAACCCCCGCGCTCGGTGCCGTATCGAAGTCCCGGGGTCTTCAGACAATCGCGTTTACGACATATAAAAGTTAGTCTTTATAGTCGGCCCGTATATAAAACTGGCGTTTATGCCTTTTTAATTAATTGTCATGTCGTTAAACGGCATATCAGTTTCGCCGACGGTCCTGAAAATTGGTGACGGCTGTGATTCAATAAAAACGAAACGCTGATACTTTGACACTTCATAAAATTATCGTAAATGTAAGTTGTAAATCTTCTTTATAGGTTGTCGGTGTTTCTGTGACTCGATTGCTTTATTATATCTAAGACATACAGCTATATATTCAAATATGTCACGCGTTTTAATTTTCGTTATAAAATTCTGTTTTCTTAGAATCCGATTATAGTCATTAACCGACCACCCGAAACACTGCTACGTCCGTCACAAAATTTGTAATGTTGGTATCTACATATATCAATGAAGTTAGAAAAACCCAAGAATTATTTACGCCTAATCAATTAAAGAAAAGAATCTAAACTTGACTAAAATTCCGATTCAAAATAAGTTCACCTATTAGGTATACAAATAAAACGGTAAATTTTAAACATGGACGTGTGTATGCTAAGGAAATGAATATATTAGGATAAGCAGGCGGGATATGAATATCTTTATTCTATTATACATTTAGTATAAAGCTAAGTTATTCGGTAGCGTACGAACGAGGCGCTATTAGTCACAGCGTGATACCGCACCATCTTATATGGTTAGAATCAAAGTTTTTGTGTATTTTATTAAATCACATTCGGTTATTTTAATCGATTCTCAATACAGTAGGTTTGGACATGAAATGAAAATTAGTAGATGATATAAATATTTGAATACAATGAAAATTCGACGTGGTTTTCAAAACGAACACTCAATTCAGTACAACTGAATTAAAATAGATTGCTGATTGGCTCTGTCTACTTATGTTTGATATTGTTTATAAAATACGACTTTTAATATAAAAATGAGTTACAATTAAAGAAAATTCACTACTAAGTATCATCTATAATATAATAAGCTCCTAAAGACCTCGGTTAAATTCAAAACTGGTCAGGCTATTCCAAAACACGTACCTAGATAACTACGCAAGTTAAGCCAGAACAAAAGTCGTTAATTTAATTTGCCGTAAATTTTCAAGCGCAACATAAACATTCAATTACCAACTCTTGACTAACCCTCAGATACTGTTCTCGGTATTTACGGCCCCGCCAATTAATTTTTTCCCTCTTTTTACACGCTCAACAGTAAAGAGTGAAGCGGTGATATACGCATATACAAGTGGCTATAAAATGAATGTAGCTGAGTCAGCGCGACTTCTGTACTGCGAAGGGGCTTTTGCGCATGTGCAGAACATTCTGGTACTTTTATTGATTTCAGTAGCACTAACGGGCCATAAAGCCGACGTGCCGGACCGGATCTACCTCTATGCCCCTTATTAGGTACCTACCTACTCACGATATTCACCGAACTCTACATGTTAACTTTTCGATTAAAGAAAAACTGTCTTACTAGCTTAACTTTATCTTCCTTACTTCAAGATACCAGTAACGTTATAGACTTTGTCAGCTTTTTAGAAAAACTCATTAATTTTAATAAATCTTTCAAAACCATATGCCTACGTTTAATCCTACCTTATGAGCACCATTAAAGATTTTATAGCTGATAAATAGATAACTACCAGTAATAACAATACGATCATTACAATTGACGATTTGGCTCAACAGTTTAATTGTCAAGTTTATTAGCACAATGGTGTACCTATTTACAGTTGGTTAAACGGTTAAACGCTAAACGGTTAAACGGTTATATTTTGATTGAAATGTAATGCACGGTGAGTAAATTTTTATTTGACATAAACAAATAAATATATACAACTTGCAAGGCATTTCGTTTATTTAGAATTTATAAGTACGTCAGGTTTTTTGAGATCGTAAATATATGAAACTCTGTGGCTTGTACCTACCTTACTAGGTATCTAGCGTGACGGGATATGATAATTTAAATTTATTTACAATTCATTCTAAAACCTATAGAATAACAAAAGTTATAACACAAAAGATTATTCATAGAGTTAGACCGAATATTTAACGCATATTCAATAAAAACATTTCATAGAAATCAGAGCCCTGTTACATAATCAACAGAAACTTAATTACGCGTCAGCATCTTTTTCATAACATCATCAACTACATCGGTCTTATACAGGGCATGGGTAGGTTCTGACAAAGGCGCTCTGCGCACAACCCCACGTTAGACGATATAATACAATAAAATAATACATTCCAGTAAGAAAACAAACAGTTGAGATGCCATTTACAAGTAATAACGATCCAAAGCACGTCTTTTCTTATAAACTACACACACAAGACGTCGCCGATCTTAATCGAGGGTGTCGCGCGGCCATTGCGACCGCGTGCACTGTGTTATTTCGTGCGTTCTTCATTACGGGGGCCGAGTCGATGTAGCGGCACGGCGCGCCGGCGATATAGCTCCGGCGGTACGTTTTTGGCACATGCACCTAATGCGCCGTCGAAAATTAGTTTTCTTCTATTAATTAACACGCGTTCATATTGTGGTATATTTGAGTTTGAATGCAATAAATTTATCGACATAATATAATACTTAAATTACTGTCTTATGAGTTACCCAGTATTTAATAAGAATACATAACTGTTTAGAATTGTTTGTGATAATTTTTATTAGCATTGCCTATAATTTAGATTGGATTTTCCCAAACATTTACTACTGTTTTCTATGCGTACGTTTTTTAAATAATCTAACATAATGCGGTTTGGACTATTCTACAGTATCTAACACAAGATATGTTTATAACCATTAACACAAGTTTATGGGTGAGATAAGCATAAATCCGACGGAGGCGGCCCACGGCGCGCTGACTCTACGTCCCACTCTATTGTAGCTCAGTCCACCATATTTATGGACGTTCGATTTGTGTGAAAAGATAAACATTCGGGGCTTGATTGGGATGGCTCGCTTTTTGTTTTAGTCTTTCAATTTATTTTTGTCAAAAAAATCTCAGTAGTTATCACTCTGAGTTGAAACGATTTGAATACATTACGACAGTACTTACATAAAGCAGTTGGCAGAAATTAAATGATATACATACGTACGTAAGTACATACGATGCCAGTTATGATATTATTGATACTAAGAATATTAGGTACATATATCGATCGTCGCTTGCCATCGTAAATTAATGCATAACTCATTCGGAATACTTTTCCATGACTTCAATAATGTTGCTATTATTATAACGGTCCATCAGATCTCTTACAGGATAGGCAAAGAACACCGAATGGTAATGTCGTCATCCTTACAGGCTTGACGTGCCCCTTCTATATTCAAATATACAAGTACATACTTTTATAATATAAGTGAAGGCATATAATTTAAAAAATACAAGATACCATCGATACAAGCAACCATAAAAGCTATAAAACACATGCTTGCTGGGTTGTTTTGAACATTTATTGAAGATATACCGTCGCAATTTTGACGGTGAAATGTTACTATGAACGTTTTGGAATAATATTTGCGAAGGGGGGACTTTCGCTTCTTATATTTCTTTGCGTCTTTTTTTTTCTTTGAAACAATCTTTTTCTAACTTTTCTAAGTCTTTTTCTAACTGCGGATCTATTAGGTCATATATAAAATTGCTTAATATTAATAATTGAAATAGTTTAATGAACAAACATATGTAACATACGTAAATATTTTCAAAAAAGTACTTTATAGTGGCCTAATAAATTTTAGCATGTAGGTACTAAAAACATTTCGTAACTACCTGTAACGGAAATGGATATGACTAACTGAGCCATAGATACGTCTCGCAAGACATAGCACTATAGGTGACGATCACATCTACAATGGAATGGTAACACTTAAGGAAGTTCTAGGAATGTTCTGGAAGACATTTCGCATGTAGACACCGAACGAAACAAGAAACGCGAGATCGTTAAATATAAGTTCCGCAGTTCCACGCACGCGTTACTTATTTATCCTTTTATGGGACAGTTCTAATTTCAGACAAGCGCTATGATTGCTAGATAATCGTTCCGCCGCCGCTCGCCCCGCGGCCCCTTACAATTTGCGGAAGACGACGCAAGTGCCGTATTAAGGAGGCTCAGGTCACATTACATCGGTTGTGTCATTACGAGTTTTCGCGGAACACGACTCAAATGAACCTTCACTTCCTGCAACGGAGTGTTTATTGAGACGTTGATACGATTTTTAAAGTGATTTGTTGGTATAAATACATAACATAACTACATATGAACCGACACTGAATCTGATGAAGATCTTTTACGGGATAACAAAAGATTATAAAGTGTTCCTTCATAAAATAGTCGATTATTATAGTAATTAATGATGTTTGAGGATACGAATTACTGCGCTAAAATAAATAAAAAAAATCATCCAATCGAATACCACAGTGGTATTGTTTATGCGTATGTTCTGCGTGTTTTGGCAACGTATCAAAGTATTTTTGGCTCGCATTGCACTTCATGAACGCAGTCGCATGTGCATCTAAAATATATTATGATTATGACCGCTGTCCTGCTTTGCGACTGTTGTTATTAGTTATAGTCTCTATTCATTGGATAATAGATTCCATACTGGCTTAACCCGCGATCCGCATTATCGTTAGGCAAATGGCTTGTGTAAATTAGATTTTGGCAGAGAACGGATACTAAATAATTAACAAATATATTCGATCTAAAAATTATAATAAATCTACACGCGTATATGAAGAAAGCGATAAATATAAAAAACGCATCATATCTGAACAGCTACAAAGTGTTAGATATCTATCTAAAAAATAACTGACTTACGTTTGTGATACTAACAAAGAAGAAATTCGAGTCATCTGTACAATTTACGTCCTCAGCAAATATAATTTTTGAGAACAACTTTTTAACATCTTAAACTTATTGTTCGCAGGTACATAATAGACGACAACACATCAAAAACACGATAACGCAAATAGGACATATCCGGCGAACACAATGCGTGATAAGCAATCCAATAAACGGCGGAATGTTCCGGCCTTCCATATTGCATTAACAAACCGAGAGAAAAGAAACAAAATTGAAAACAAGCCATTGTTATGTTATACGGAGGTTCTAGGAGAAAAAGGCAATCTACATGGAGGGTTCGCACCGGACGCCTGAGATGAGGAAATAAGAATTCATCCTTTCTCGCCGAGGGGAGAAAGGGGGTAAGGGAGCTGGGGGCCAAGACGGACGACGCCATTCCAAAAACCCATTATACGAGCGCTGGAGCTGTTTTCTATCTTGGAAAAGGAACCCGCGCCAACCCTCCCCGCGCTCCCCGCCCACCCCGGATTCCCAACTTTGTTTATGAAAATTACCCATTAAAATAGCTATGAAAGTAACGCTTTTCCACTCCCGAATTAATAAGAGAATTGATATAGATTATTTTAGAAGCTCTTAGACTTTCATGCCGCTGTATTGCGCATTATACCTTTTTTATTATTTGTGACATTGGAACTGGAAAGAATTTTTATACAAGTAGAAATATTTTTATCAATAACACTACTAAAAGTAATATTATGGATGGAACACATGTATTATTGATGTTGACATCTTGTACATCATTTTTATTACTAAGCTTACTAAGCTTACAGTCAATATAATAAGAAATGGATAAATTCGTTTATGAGGAGAATGGAAAGTCTTTATCTTAAGGTTTTTTATTATTTTATCTGGACCAATAGAAATATTCTTTGTTATGTTAAATAATATTACAATAAATGTGAGTAAGTGATCAACCGGCCGAGATTTATTACTCACTCTCCCTATCGAGATTTAAAACCCCGTCAGAAATTAAATTAAAAAACAGAATTATTACACTTGAACCAAAATTTAAATACACATTACCACTCTCCCCATTTTATTGCGAAGTAGAGCGCCTTCTTCAAACATTGTTTTCCATCTTTGTTCAACGTGTTTGTTGCGAGTGTGTTGGAAAAGGACAAAAATCATTCGTAGCTACCGCTTGTAGCTCGATATAAAGAAAGATTATCCGAAGCCCCTAAGGAAGTTTGAAATTGCTATTGTAGCGAAAAGGATTATATGTTAGTGCTACGCCGTAGCGGGTCTACGTAGCAGCAGGGGCCGGATTCAGGAGATTGTGTGCCGAAGTTTTATGTACCCATATTGGTTTCATTTTTTACTTTCATCGTATTTCATTAAAACTAGAAAATATATTAGGTGCCTGCTTTTTATTCAAAGATTTCAGTTTTTTTAAAATGTAATTGAGTTATTACAGAGGCAGGAATAATTAATATGATTTACAATTATGAAGGTTATTATAGTTAAAATAACTATTATTAGGCTATTTATAGTTAAAATTACTATTCAACTTTTAATAATTTATTTTAGCTAAAAGTTATTAATATATTCTAATAATAAATCAAATATTATAATGTTACGAATATGAATAGAGTAATACGTTTTTCTTATACCTAATGATTATGAGATGCATCCAATTAAAAAAAATGAACGAATGTGATATTAAAATAAATAAAAATAGACTTATAACAATTACCATTATCGCGAGCCATACAAACAACGTTCGTATCTAACATAATGAAAACAGATAACTAAAGCTATTTAAAACGTAAAATAAACAATTCGATATCGCGACAAAGCGCAGTCAGCGCTACCGAGCCAGATTAATCCGGTTAAATCCGGTCGGATCCGGTGAAATCCGAGCGGGCTGGTCGTGCGATATGTTGCGCCTAGCTAAGTGCTAATCCCTATTTTAAATTGTGATAAAAGCCACACCTGTATTAAAACGGACCCCACTATTATTATGATGTTGGTTTTGCTGATATACATAATATGTATATCAGCAGTACAATATTATATGCATATTACATTTGTCTGTTGATGTTCTTATTTGCGATCTTTGTAAGATCTATATATAATTGTATAGGAATTGTATAGGAATTGTATAGGAATCTAAAATTGTATAGGAAAACTTCGCGAGGAAAGGTATGTTTTTGGAGATAGTCTTTAGTGTACTGTAAAGTGTATAAAGTATACGAACGCGCACCAGGCCACTATTGTACATTAAGCGTTTAAACTTTCTGATTACGTAAGGAGACACGTGTCCGTTAGTAGAATAATACTAAAGTTTTCATTAACCGAAATAAAATTTTTGTGTTCACATATAACAAGAGAGAGTAAAATTGAATATACAGGAAGTTTACTAATTCTTAATACATATGTATGTGATCAGTACCTACGACTTAAGTTGACTACGTAAACCTTACTAAATTACCACGGTAAAACAACATATCTCGCGACATCACCATAATGTATCAAATACGTGGGGGTCGCGTGTGCGCATAATCCGGCATGCATAACGAGATCGAAAATGAAACATAAATCGTTGAGACGGACCACGGGGACGATTAAACGCATTAACAAGCCGGCCGGGCCAGAGAGGCCAGCGAGTGTCCCCGTCCAATCAACGAACCCTTTTACGACAACACCAAACACAACTGACCCTCGCTGTTGTATATCAAACTGTGATATATGAACGTTGTCGCGCAGGTCCCGTTACGGTGGTCGGTGCGTATCCGGATTCATGATAGGGCTTCCCCATACGCCCCCACTCCCAGATATACGGTAACGATCGCACCACAATACCATACACAATAAATATGGCGAGTACGCGACTCCATATGCCGGAGGCGCGTACAACCAGTACCAGCATTTGTATTGTTTATGCCACATTAAATTGTTAGAACGTTGCCCGGTTATTGCCAAAAGCGTATTTGGTTCGCGTGTCGTTATGTAACTTACGTATTCGTGGGCGTAAATTGTTTCGCCCTAACGTTCACCGCTATTTCTTGCTAGTTTCGACGTGTTTCATACGATTTGCTCGTTGAAACTTAACGATTACTCCGCTCGTTGTGTCGTCAATACAATAATAACTGTTATATTTCAAAAACATGAATAAAAATAACGAAGTTGATTCACAGTAACTATGACGAATGATGAACCGGCAGTCAAAAAAATGGAAATTAGAAACAGACAATTGTGTTTTCTCTTTAATATTATGCACATAAATGTATGTACGTTAAAGTAATAAATTTAAAATATTAATAAACGAAAACTGCGCGGACAACTCAATTTCATTAGTGAGAATCACCCTTGTATACTTGTCAAATTTATTACTGTTTATTTTACAAGTCTAGCTCTTGAACTTTATAACAGATCGTTGTCACGCTAACGTTAAATTTATTTTTAAAAGTAAAAGCACTTAGTTAATGATTCTATCACTTGTAAGGCACGTCGTAAGGAATAATAAAATGTAATTAATGTTATATAATATACTTTTCTTACTTGTTAATATTCACACTTAATTTTGTGTTATTGTCACTTCGCTTTCAGTGCATTTAATAGTAATATTTGAATAGAATAGATTTTTTTATGTCATCCATAATGCAAAAATTACCTTATAATTATAACAAAACAAAGAAAAACAAGAATTACATACAGCCATGTGTTAGCATCGAGCATAGTTAGGACTGGCAGTCCTTTGGTAGGTAACATCTCCGTAATGAAGGTCCATAGTCGACAGTGACCACTTATGATCATGCAGTCCATTCGTTTGCTTGTCAGCTAAAGCAAAAAAGGTAAATGATAAATAATTAGAGTAGCTAACATTTAATTTTACCGTAAAAAAATTACCTACAGAGGAGATAGCTTAGTTATTTAAATTTTATTTTATCAGTCGGGCAGTTTGGTACTTCTTTAACACAAAACTCTAATTTTACAAAATTACGAGCGTTCTTAAGATTTAATATTCTTCTCTGTAAAATATTGACTAAATTTACCCGCTTTAGAGTTGTCTATTGTACATTCTGCTGCATGCAAAACCTAATAATCAATATTAAGCAAGTGTTTAAAGGCTTATGACGTTGGAACCTTCTGTAGTCGTATAGACCTGTTAAAAAGGATATACATAATTGCAGTATGTAACTGAACTAGAAAAACATTTGATGATTATTGTTATTAAAGTAGTTAAATCTAAAAGTAAAGTGGTTGAAGTGGTTTAGTGGGTAAACATTAAATGCTAATGATTAGTGTATTTAAGCACAAATGTGTGTATTCAATATTTTTGTGTACATGAATTAAGAGTATATATATTTTACAAAGATGTCTTTACTTTCTATGAAACTGTTTGGTCGGCGGGCGAAGCAGATTACTGTCATCATTATAGCTCATGAATGTTGGCGAGGCTTTGTATATCGCACTATAACTCTTTGCATGTTCAGTATCTCACAACAATATGGTCTACGAACATTTATCGTGGGCCATGTTCGAACAGTTCAACGGAATTGATGTCGGCAAACATCTGAAGTGGATCTGTTGTATATATGTTAAGTAGATTTATTTAGCAGTGTACAATTGCAATAACAATAGTATCTATACTGCAGTGTCAAATACGTTTTAAGATGTAACATAAGGAGTTTGTTATAAATATTCACAAAAAAGTAGCTTACTTTTATAAGCGAATTGTATTCAAAAGTTTTTTTTTTTTCAATAGTTCAAAATTTCAAATTCAAAAGTTCAAAATTTTTTTTCATCAAATCCGCTAGCTTTCGCTTTGATTTTAAAAACTATTTCTAATTCTAAGTCGGTTAGTCGCTATATTGACTAATCATATACAAGAGGAGTCTTGTACGGCTTGTGAGATATTACTTAGCATAACTCATGCACACGATGGAGGAAAAACTACGATAAAATAACACGACTATCCCAAGATAGGTGTGTATTGTCTTATAGATGGAGCGAGTGTCGATGGACCGGCGCGGAGCATACGCCTACCTTATTTCAATAACAATGTCTCTCCGCGAAGGGATCCTAAATAAATATCTATTTTACCTGATCCTTTACTACGTGTATTCGCACGAAAAAGAAATAATAATATTTTACAGCGACTAAATAACGTAAATTGAACGAAAATAATTTTCTTCTCAGACAATAGTAGCTATAAAAATAGAACAAAATTTTAAAATATGTACAATGAAAATGTAATAAATGGTAATAATTTGTTCAAAAAAAAAACAAAATATAATAAATGGTAATAATGGATTCTATGTCTGGTCAAAACAATATAACAAGATTGTATTTACTATGTATTAAATATTCACTAATAAATGTGCAAATGCAAGTGATGAATGTGTATATGAAAAGGGTAATTGTAGAAGTAAGCTAGTAATAATTAAAATAGTAGATCAAGCTTTATAGTACGTAGTATAAGTTTAACTGAAAGCAATTTCTAAGGGATATTTCTAAGGAGCTGATGAGTGTGGATAGTCCCCACAAATGTGTGTCGATAATCTCTCGTGGCGTATGCGTAACAATGGTTCCGGCGAAGCCGATGTGCCAATGATGTTACGAAAACACATAAAAATAAAGCATCATTCAACAAGCGAATAAACGTCAAAAGGGAACGCCTACTTGGTATAATTTTCGCTTGAACATCCAACGAATATTTCTATGCATAATGTTGGTGGGAATGTAGAATTTATGGCAACAAGTTCATGTTCAGTATCGTCTAGTTAACGGTTACTGGTGAAAAGGACGAGGTTTCTTGTCGAGTGTTATAATTTTGTGATAACCTCAGTACGTACTTGATCATATGAAACACAACAAAGTATTTCTGCTCGAAATATTTTTTATTCAATGAGCTTTTATCGTCGATGTTCTGATCTAGTCAATATTTTCCTAGTCGATATATTCAATCAATAAACTGAAGTTGAAGCTTTTAGCCCTCGCGCTATAGGTATTCTGAAGAATTATAGTATTACGAAGGGGTAGGCAGAGCTGCGCAGTATAGTCCCACGATTCGTGTGTTTAATACCTCAAATAATCTTCTCCCAGTCAACCCTGAATGATGGTGAAGGGGTAGTCTATAATTAGTACTTTATTTCACAATGTTAACAATATACAATACATGGAAAGCATTCAGCACGTCCGGTCTTCAAAGACACACTTGGAAACCAATGCTTTCTACCTGCCTTCTAAGATATCTGGCATGATAAAATAATAAAACATAGTATAGTTTACACAATAGATAAACCAACACAATAAATTTACATACATATAACTACTTGTATTCGAATTATAGGTACATTTAGAACAATAGAGACAGACCGAAACAAATATATATGTACGGAGAATGGCGCATGGACCATCGTCCCGGCGCAGCCGTGCGAGAAACTGCCCGCGCACCGTTAAACACGAATATCTCTATATTTGATACACTCGTACTATCGGAGCCGCATCAGCAAATATATAAGCTTTAAAATGAAAGTTATGGCTTCATACGGGGTGGTCACGGGGGAAATTTAACAACTTACCATATTTGCATCGCTGACCCTTCACGCGCACGCAGGGGCCCGCGACCCTGTTAATGGCATCCATTCAAATGATATTTGCATCTAATTGTGAACCATTGTGCGCCATGGGAACGGTCAGGGATGAACGGAAATGAAATTAATATTCATCAATGTATGTATTTGAAAACGTATAATGTCCACACGATGGAAATGACGAGCGCTTGATAATAAAAATAATATAGAAATTGACGGCTAATATCGTACATAATCACTTTTGTTATGTTTATTAAGATTCTTAGGTGTATAGTTATGAAAGAAATTAAGCAATCTGTTGAGGTAATTCAAATTATTTACGATAGGTACCTATGTCTCTTCTTATACAAAGTACATATTTATAACTACCTATTAATAGCTGATTGTTGGTTGTGTTAAAAAAAAATCAATGAATACTATTGAGATATTATATAGTTCTTAACGACATATAGGTAGTTGTTTTACTGAAGAAAATATGAGATGAATTTGTCTTCTAAGGACTATGACACTTGGAGAGTCAAGTGTCTTTGTTTTATAATTCACAAATCGTAACACAAAAATGCGTGTTTTCATGGTATATTAACTAAAATACACAAAATAGTCGTGAATATAATAGTTTCAGTGCTAAAAAGTAATCAGTATATATATTTAAGAGAATGGCCACGTAATTACGCAGTCGAATGTAGAAAGATTATAATTGTTTCGCACACAGCGGCGACCGCGTCCGCGGCCCGCCGCGGGCCGGAACGCGTAACTTCCGTTTTCCGCGGCATTGGGCACCGTTTGAAATATTTTACTGCCGTTGTAACGACTTGATGGCGCTGCCGAGGGCCACTTATATATCTCTTTTATCTTTTGTTAGCCCTCGTCCCCTTGCCCTCCGCCGGATAAAACTTGCCGGCGGAGGGACTTTTTGTTTCAGCTCGCAGTCGAGTAGATTAGACTCGGCCGAGGCAGACACGGGATTGCTTTTTAAATCGCTTGTGGAAATTAAAGGAAGTGTCTTTAAAGGATTAGACTTTTTCACAAAAATAAAATACATGCCGTTTCAGAGAAGATATTTGTGAATGAACGTTTTGTTCACGATTATAGAGAAAACCTTTCGGATTTGTTAAGTTATATTAACGTTTACGTAATAACTATATTAAGCGTCATGTAATTCGCTCTTAAATATTTTTCTTTCACATACGTACTTGGCCGATACGTCACATAAGTACCTTCTTAGTAGCTAAGGCTTATGGTAATCCATCAAATTTAATCTTATAAATTCATATAACCTATTACCCTAACTAGCAGTGTAAATAGTATTTACGTATGACATAAATCCTACTTTAATCACCGGCGGATATGACTTTTCTATGTTTAATATATGTATCTATATATTATATTATACATATATACATAGTTATAAGAAGAATTGCCTTTAGAGTAACTCTAGAAGTTCTTTATATTTCAACCAAGGCACTCATTTCAACATAAAAAACGTGAATATAAATTTCGTCTTTAAATAGGTTTATCAAAGCACTACAACTAATGTCTATATTACCAAGAAAATATACTCAACAAGTCCAGTACTGTCATGTTGAATATGTAGGTAGTTTCGTAAAACAAGCCGGTCGCGCTAACAAATCTCGAAGGCTGGATGGCTAAATCAAGCGGTATCCGAGTTGCGATCTACTGAAGTATTTACAGCTAAGCCCTTTATTAACTTGTGTACAGACCGACTCACGACTATGCAGTATTATAACACACCCGTATTTATTCCGACTAACCAGTTTCGCCTCGAAAAATGTACCTTGTTGAATACTGATTTTTAAATGTTTTTTCTATAATTAATTCTCTTTAATTAAAGTAATATTTTAAATTAATGTGTGTAATATTTTAAAACCGGGTATATTTAAACTCAATTGCGAACTAATATACGTATGTTTTAATAAGCAAAAATTTATAATTTTTTATAGTAATTATGAATTTCCTTCCAAGCAAGATAAAAATAATAAACTTGCATACATACATATATTCACGCCAGGTCCCTTACGGGGTAGTCGGGGAGTACCGAGTGCCAAATATCTGTAATAAACAAGTTGTCTGTTTTTCTTTCACTTTAAGACAATATCATAGTTATAATCGATAGGTACGCCACATACTTACAAAACGCACTATATCACTCGACAACAATACTCAAGTACGCATTGTCGATATCATTGTACCCTCGCTATCCTTTCCTCGTACATTTGCATTTCATTACCGGTGCGTTTCTATTAAATTTGTATTTGTCGCCCGTTATGAACATGTCGGGAGATCCCTTCATTGCGTGCGGCCGGTTCCAGCAGATATCGGTGCTTTACTGCTAATGTATTCATTGCGCAATACATCTTTCCCATCGCATTAATGTATCTTATATAAATAAATGAGAACGACGTACCCTAGCCTCTCTCGTAACTAACGATGAACACAACTATAATTCAGCCGAAACACGAAATATAGCTGCAGGTTTTTTTTTTTATTTTATTTTCGGTAACGTCTTGATTAAGTAGAGACCACCTGCCCCGACTCGCTCTTTCGGGGTTCCATAAATATGACATGGAAAAAATTATAATGGTCCCATAAAGAATACGTTGAAGTTCGTATATTGCTCGATGGTCGTTTAGTCGTAATAAAATGATCGGGAGGACTGCAACGGAACTTCTTTGTTTGAGCCGAAAGCTCCATTTATTTGATGTTAGCGATTGCCTCCTGCTTATTACGGTTTTTTTTTGGTATATTCGGAAAAATATCAGCTATTTTACGACGAATCGATTTTAGAGATAAATGACATTAATAAACACAGATACAAAATAATTAAGAGACATCAGCGTTAAAGTTGTAAACGAAAGCTTTAAAATACAATTGGTATAAAGATATTAAGTCATTATATAGACGGTTCAATATGGTTTTTATATTATTTTTTCTCCTACCGTATAGGGAATTGAGTAGGAAAAAATGCACAAGCTTCATATATCATTTATTTTCAATAATTGCTTGAAATTTTTCAATATTTCGCGTCGACTGTCGGTTTTTTGTAACCCATTGCACCTCGTCGGCGTTAACAAAAGGCCCGAACTGGCATATCCATAATGAACACGCCGAGCACATTTCGCACACAATGCGATTTATTTTTTTGCATTTACATTGTGGTCGATTTTAAATGACTACGAAAACTTTACACAATACTTAACCCCAGGTAAATAGCTACGGAACGTAACTCAAAATGGCCGCCCTGCACAATAAATCTCGCGGGACACGTTTGTGCTTCATACCTAATCGCAAATTTATTGTTCCGAGGCTCGGAGTGGTACGTATTAACAATGGACAAAGTATTATTACTTATTGAGACATATAAGTACATTAAATCACAGCAGTCATTGTGAACGGTATACAAACTCTTAGTAGCAACGTGAGTGGTAATGAAGCGATCTCGACTACCGCACAATGGTATAAATGTCGTTGTAAATCGATTTTTATATTTTGTTTGACGTAAACGATTGACATGAGAGAGATTGTTGTCTCCCGGCTCCGAGGGAATCGCCGTACTCGACGGCTTTATGATCTGAACGACATTTTCGACTATAAATTGAAATGTTGGGGACGTGTGGGCAATTTTATGACTCATTTGGTGTCACTGAATGTCCGCGTATATCACGCGGTTGCATTGTTACACCTTCCTTGCTATAGGTCGCTGTTAGTAGTATATAAATACATTAAATGTTTAATTGGATATATAACTAATGTCGATGCTATCAAATTTCAATCACATCAATTTTTAACACGCATCTTTTGTCTTTTTCAGAGTACCTATTCAAAGTATGAAGAACGTCTAGAAGACGTCAACAAGATCTACTGTAAATTTCACGCAGATATTACATATTCAACCTGAAAAATATTGTGTATATTCTATAAATATTGGCTATACTAATCATTTATGAAACATTGTAAAAGTAGGAATGTTCTGCATTCCTCTGCCTACCCCTTCGGGGATTACAGGAGTGAAGTTACGTATTGTAAAAGTACACCAGTAAGAGTTCTATATTAGAGTGTATCAGCGTGTTCGTATTTCTTTTAAAATGTCTCTACTAACTTATAGTTATAATTAACATCTAAGAGGTATTACAAAGAGGCAAGGTATATAATTATTAAGCAATAATTATTAATATAATAAAAAATATACGTAATAACTGAATAATTGTAACAAGGGAATAGAATTTTATGATGATAATGATTATACATAAATTGAAAAAAAAATCAGGCTGTACACGAATAATTACAAGTAGATAAGTTGCGATTTTCTGTGCACCTGACCAGGGGGATATGAGTTCACATCCCACCCAGAGTAAATATTTATATAATTAGCACCATTTTATATTCAGTATCCGAGTGTATGAATTTTTTTTATAAATATTTATAATGTACACACTTATGTATGTACGTAACACCTCTCTAGTTTAATAGAAAGCTGTATCTAGCTTGCGGCTGGATGGCCACGTGTATTTCGAGAATATATCTATATTAATATGCAATAGGCTCACCACCTATTACATAGTGGGACGTAAACGTAACCGGTGAATCGTGGGAATGTTCTGTATTCCTCTGCCTATCCCTTCGGGGATTACAGGCGTGAAATTACGTTTATACCTATATTAAAATATACTCACACAACGGCCTATGTTAAAATTTTATGGGCAACGCGATAATAAGACATCTTGCTAGGGCTGTGACTATTCTATTTCTTATTTATAAATACGACAAAATCAAAGTCCACGTAAATGATCATTTAATTCAAAATAGTATAAAGTTTAGATATAGCTACTAATAGAAAGTCATTTTATTCATAGCGCAGAAAGTATTGCATTATTTGTTGTAAGAATATACTACGCAAAACTTTTTGCGAAATCGTCAAGTACTGTAGCAGATAGGCTGTGTTGCCTCGACGGAGGCTTCGCGGGTAAAACATTCGTCTCGCAGCGAGCCCCGCCCACGGGCCGCGGTGCGCTCCCATTGGTCGGTCGCAGTCCGCCTTCGAACACCTACAATTATATTTATAATGCACAAGCTCAAATAATTTACATTCAAGCTAAATTTGCGAGCGGTAAGGGTAATTGAAAATTTGTTGTATTGACCCTGAACGGCCTATGGATGGGGATTGGAGTGTTTCAGCGATTAATTTAATTAACTCCGCCTATTGCGTGTTTATTGTTACAAAATTAAATTTTAAACTTATTACAAAATTTTAAATAGGTATTATTATGTAAACAGAGTTACAAGAAACTGTAGTACATGGTCTTTCACGCCTGTATTGCATGGTATGAAAACTAATGTAAGAACATTTGAGAAGAGGTTAAGAATCTATTCATAGGGTTGTGTATTAATAATATATGTTATTAAGCAACGTCATCATAATGTTAAAGCTAGTTTTGAAGAAGTTAAATTTGCAGCATGAAATGGAAATACTTGATAATTTTTAATACTAAATTTAAAAAAATACACATCGACAAAATTGTTTGACAGCTGTTATCGAAGTTCTAAATTAAAAATAATTTTAATTGTCATTTAGAATCATTTAGAAATGTATCAACATTTCTATCAGAACTTTAATCTCAGAAGACAAATTTCTAATGAGATATAGTTATTTACCACTACATTAGGTATGATACATCCCAATAAGAATTGTTTTAATGGGATGATACTAGTCTATATACGTATTTAAAAAGATATTGTAATTTTAAAATGGTATCATGTGTCCTAGTCTACACGTAGTGTAAAACCTTCTTTAGATCCAAATCTCCAAATGTAAATAATAATATTTTCCATTTAAATTAATTTATTGAACGTACTTTCGACATGAATAGTAAGGATTTGTGCAATAACCTTAACTGATTGACAGTTTGTAAACTTCCATTTTGAAGTCACTTTATTTCAGAAAATATATTCTTAGAGCTGCATTAAACATGCTCACTTTAATATTTAAACATGAAAAATGTGTACTTACAATAAGTTATAATGCACAATTATAATACTATATTATATTTACAAATAAAAATAGATATCGTTCTCAATAGTAGATACGTCTATCTTAATCGTAAAAGTAGGTACTGTATATAAGCACCTAATTAATATACGATCATATAACATTTACCAGATTCCTTTTTATCTGTGGCATAAATCTAATACCTGTTATAGCATGTTTTCACTTTACAAACGTATCTTTATCTTAAAAGATAAAGGACTTAAACTGTCCTTATTACCTATCTTTACTGTCTTGTTAGAAAGACAAGCACTGATCCAGATGGGCGATTTAAAAGTCGGTGTTCATTTGAAAACTATGTTTTATACATAAAGTTAGACTTTTTTCGGATACGAATTGAAAAATTTATTATTATTATCATAATGCTGTCCACTGGTGGACATAGGCCTCCACTGTGGGGTTATGCATTACAATAAATTAATATCTATATATTTATTGTTCAATTCATTAAGTATTTTATTAAAACTATCACCACATAAAATATCATAAACGTCAAAAAAACAATTAATATAATGTTTTATATTTTAACTAGTTCTTTAAGGAATAATTGAAATCACCAATAACAAATTTTAAATTATTTAAAAAGGAATAATTCTAACCGTGCCCAATGGATTAAATGTATATTGTGTTTTTAACACAACAATGCTATTTGTCCAATATTTTTACTTTAATGCAAAAATATCGTCCTATACCACACATATTTTTACGTCAAGTTTCTTGCGGAGTAGGCAGAAAGTGCCGAATGCCAAATAACACTATCACTACAGATCTGCCGAGCTTCTTGTTCTGGCCAAATTATTTGCCATTGTACATTTTATCGTGACATCTTCGGAGAAATGTTACTTCCGATATTGGCGAATAACAATTAAAGTATAACTAGTTGCAACTAACTCACTCCTTGATATCAGTTTTTTTAATACAAGAATTAAATTAGGATCTAAGTTTTGAAGTGTCAACTTGACCTTAGCCAGCCAGACTATAGCCTCTACCCTTCTTCCCAGCTGTCCTACAAGGAGAAGCGTGTTTAATGGTAAAAGTGAAAATGGGTTGTTGATAAAGGATTTATTTCCTCACTTAAATGGTCTAATTGTCGGGAATGAAGATTATAATATGTATGTAATAAGTTTTATAAAGGTATTAACAAGGTGGGCTAGCATTTTTTAGCCCCTTCGTTTCAGTGTTGGAACATGGATCTCGGCACTGAATGAGAGGGCTAAGGCCATAGTTTACCACGCTGGGCAAGTACCTACAGGTTGGCATACTTCACACATGAGAATATATATTTTTGATAACTTTAATATTTCCTTCATCGTCACCTATAAAAGCTGAGAGGTGTTTAAACTTAAAACGCACGTTTTTAAAAGGTGAGTGCTAGGATTTGTGCCCGGTCTCCCGGAGTGAGAGTTTGAATTTGAAACCAATAGGCTATCAATGCAATTTACTGCAATCACGTTTAAAACATTTTAAATCAGACTACCTATGCCTATTTCAAAAGAAAAAAAATATATCACGCTTAAATTATTTCATATATATCTTCTTAAAAGTATTTGCACGCATATTAATACTGTTACTTCACTAAGTAGACACAGGGTATCAATACATAAACAGTAGGTACATATACAGTACATAAAAGAGTACGAATAACGAAGTATGCAAACGAATTCAGTGCGCGCAGTGTAATTAAAGTGGCCAGTAAACAATCGACCGGTCCAATTGCCGGCGACGCGATAAACTCAGCGCCCGATACCAATAAACCAAATCCGTTTAATTGGCTCCCCGATATAGATTTTAATTGGTCGTAAATCCACTGGTATTCCGTAATGGTTGTCGCCGGGTAAGGCGGCATACGGATGAGGCATTCGCAGCAAGCACTATCTCGCGTCTGGTCTCACATGGTTTGTTTACATGCATCCTAAGAGAATTCCAGTAGATTATAGAGTCATAGAAATTTCTAGATTCATCATTAATGGTATCTATATTAACTTCTTAGGTATTGCATTTGATTATTTCTAGCATTTAGATTCGAAAACTAATACATATCATAGTTACCTCTGACTGTAATAAGTAACATTTTATGTTTTAAAGTTTATATTATACGATATAATAGTAAAAGAAAGCATCTTGAGGTCGCCTAGCTTAATAAGGAATCTCACTTAATGTCCATTAAGGCATGCACAGTCTGCAAGTTACACTTGCCTTAGGCCTTGAAAAGTCTGAGAGGAATCCTATAGGTATCCAATATTGACACGATAAAGGAATTGATGAATATGGTTATAACGATACATATTGATAATGATAATCAGTCACACGACATCGTGTACATTTATTTAACGATAAGTCTATTTGTACTGCCACTATCATTACCTATTAGTTGGTATACAAACTAACACTTACATCACCTACAAAATGTTACACAGAAATATACTTAAAACAAACCCAACAACCGCCCACAATGCACACACAGTATTTTACATCAGTAGATTGCATAAATCCTTGTGTGAATTAAGATTTTTCGTTGTATCTGTATGCAGATAAGTTGAAAGTTACGATCGCGATAAGAAATATCACTTCGAGTTGAATACTTAATAGTTCAGAGTTGTTCCAGGGCGGTAATTAACATGGCTAATGGGTTCCCATATCGTAATATACTGTTAATGATTGCAATAATTCATTGAGACAATGTCGTGTGTTGTGTTCGATATGAAGATGTTTATTCGATATCGAGTGTATCAATCGGTTGGATCTTTTTATTTTTCAATCGTCTCTTTGGTTCATTGACGACTTCTGTAACAACTTTTCAATATCACCAAGGTTTATCTGGTAATGAATAGTAGGCATTAAGACTGCTCATTAGGACATTATTTAAAATTTAATGATAAAATAAATAAGGTTCATTATTATTGAGTGCTACGACAGATCCTATACGGAATATGTGGAGAACACCAAGTAGTCAATATTTGTATCCTTACAAACAAGACCTGATGCCTCTACATTTCTCACTCTCTTCATTACGCGCTCAGGTATCAGAAACTTCCTCTCCACTCCCTACCTTCCAAAACTCTCCGTTATAAATTTCGATAGAGATAAAAGTATTTTTTAGACAACCACCCATAAAACTACATTTGTAAACTTATCCAAAATTTAGGTATTGTTTTACGACAAACCCATTTTCCATATACGATATGTACTTGTTATCAGAATTATTCAGTCACAAGCTCGCAATCTTATTAGAGTTCAATCACAAAGTTATGACACGATATCAAATAAACACTTCTATTCATTGTAACGAAAGCACCGTGATCCAGATATAATTTCCTGATAGAGGGCCGGAGACACCTACTGGCGCTATCGCCCCGTCCATCCAAAAACAAACAAGAGGAAATATTCACGCTACAGCCATAAAGGGGTAGCTACGGACGATTTAATCAACCGATAAAAATTTTTGCAGCCTTCTAGATGGCGCGTCCAGATATACCGGCTCCTGCTTGCGTACTCAGGTATTAATTATTTGTTTACCTACATATGTACACTTGAATTTATTCGTTTTGTACCAATATATGTATTCAAGCGAGGATAATTTCTAGTAAAACAACTTACGTGAGTTAGCAACGTGCAAGTACATAGATCTGTTTAGAGATTTCATCATCATTAATCTTTATATCTTTTTACTGTTGTTGAACTTCCTCTATGTTTGGATGTTGCTTCGTCGTTGCAATCAACATAACTGCAAATGAATCTCAAAGATATACTCTATTTTAAATCAATAACAGCAACCTTATATGCTTAACATGGGGTATAGCATGTGGTAGCTACCTACAAAGTTGTAACCAAGACACAATGTTACACCGACCTACTACCTTAATACCCCTTGATATTTCATAAACCTTCCCTTATTCAGCTATTTCAACATAAATCAAACATATTTTGTTTAATTCACAATAAACGTAGCAAACATTGTAAGCGAATTGATTGTTCGTATGTAGGTAATTTCAATGAATCTTATAGTGGTAAGCATTACCAAATAAAATGGTTTGAACTTACACTTATTGATTTTTTATTCCTCAGCTTATCCCGTTGCCGGTCGGTCGAAACAACATCTGAAACAATAAAAAAACACGAGTAAGTGTTTATGTTAATTGTAGGCAACAGTACTGGACATTACACGGCTTTGTTGCCTGCTTAGCGGCATCTTCAAACGCTATACCAACGTATTCCACATAATAAAACTGAATTGCGTAATAAAATGAACCCTTCGATTGTTAAATGTTTACCGTTCGTTACAAATTATTCCTTTTTTTAAAAATATATTACTGAACATTTTAGTTTTGCCAGTTACTAGTCTATATTTGTCGTGTCACAAGTGAATACCTAGTGTTAGAATACAAATTAATAACAATACTCGTGTGTGTTCACTAGTATTGTGTTATAAGTGTTGTAAAATAACTGTTATAAGTGTTGTAAAATATCGCAATATGCACAAACTATCCCATCGCACTAATTTTGGTAAGTAATCTATTTACTAGCATTCGATAAATAAATGATAAAGTTTTACATACGTACGTAGATGTTATTACTTTATTTACCGCGTTCTGTGAAGTAGCATGGCTCTACATCTGCCAATTATAAGTTTCTTCGCGCAATAACCTACATTATTGTTGTTTGAATACAGTTGTTCATTTCTAAAATTGAGAGGTATTTGTTTAGTTTCATTTGACGCAGAACTTAAGTTGCGGTAAGTTATGGAGTGCAAATCGGAATATTAAATTTAAATGGAGCTATTAATTCGACTTAAGAATTGGTGTGTAATTTTATTAAATGCCTAAAATTCCTCCGTTTAATTTCTTATAGATTGTATGTCTTTATATGTTCATTACGAAATTAAAAGACCGTCTTGTAATGGGTACCTAATTATATATACCTAATGTATAGATTATTTTCCAATTGATAGTCATTAAATAGAAAACTTATCTTTACCATTTTTAGTAAAATATACCTAAATATATTTTACCAAAGTTACCCTTTTTTCTGCTGGAACAATATTGGAAAGATGGTTAGGATGCCCTGTGGACTCGAAATATTAAAAATCTGTGCAAAATATTTTATAAGATAATTGTTATGGTTTGTTTCACTGTTCTATTGTGACGTGAGTAGTAGATTTACTTTAGTTAGAAGATGGACTTTAGAAGAAGATTTAAATTTTATTCTTGTAGATACAGACATAAAATGTTTGTAATGTTCAATACCTTGTATAATTATTTTGTTAAGGTCAAAATAAAAATTTTGTAAATAGTTAATACCCGATTGATCTATTTGCTGAACAAAATTTGTTTATTTTTTCTAATTACATAATATTTATTCTTTATATTAATTATAAAAATATAAACTTACTGTAAGCTGTAGCTTGCTGTTAGGAAAAGTTATTTTCTCGTTATTTCTTTACTGGGGTGACAAAAATATTATTAGTTACAGCACCATCTAGTATTAATATATTAATTTATAATCTAAACGGAAAGCTACACTAAGCTTTAAATTTAGAGTTGATAAGAAATGGTTATAGTGCCACCTAGAGGATTGCGCGCGCATTAAATACACGCACAGCATAGTAGTTACATGCACATAATATGGTAACAGACCCTATCGCTAGAGGCGCTGATTCTGTTAGAGTTCTACGTTTAGCTTTAATACCATACCATAATGATTAGTCTTAATACCATAATTATGGCAGTATCGATTCGCAGGTCGAACACTACAAAATTTTCTAATTTAGAATTTCTAGTAGTGGTTCGGTGTCTGGATATGTGTCTAATCCATGGCAATAAGCTCACCACCTATTCCATAGTGGGACGTAAGCGCAACTGGTGAATCGTGGGAATGTATTGCATTCCTCTGCCTACCCTTTCGGGGATTACAGGCGTGAAGTTACGTTTGTGTCAGTATCGCAACATTTAATTTAGAAAATATTTTGTTCGATGTTTAACAGTTTTTAAAATTTATGTATTTAAAATTACCATAGGTATATAACTAATAAAAAATCAAATTAAACACGATAAAGTACATGCATTTTATAATTAAGTGGATTCTTATACTACCTAATCCATTAAACAATTTTATATGACCTAGTGGCCATAAAATTAAACATCAGTAGCCCTGTGAATAACTAGGGAAATAACCATTCGATGTCTAGAAGTAAAAAAAAAAATGTTAGGCTGCATAAAGTGTCTAACCCGTTTTTTGGTCAAAGTAATGTAACTTCACGCCTGAAATCCCTGAAGAGGTATGCAGAGAAATGCAGAACACTCCCACGTTTCACCGGTTACGTTTACGTCCCACTATGTAATAGGTAGT